>BQNB010004791.1:92556-105749 GCA_026074375.1 Tanacetum coccineum | reverse complement strand
ATCTTATTCACCTGAGAAATACATGCTTAAAAGTGTCAACATAAAGTTGGTGAGTTCATAGGTTTATGTAAGTATAAATATGAATCCCAAAACTATATCTATATAAACTTACTGGGTTACAATTCCCACCCATACAAGACTTGCAACGAATAAATTTAAATATATAGGTTGTTAAAATACGTATAAACACAAACCACAAAAATGCATTTGTTAAAATGTTGAAATCAAAGATTTGTAAAGTATGCATGACCATTTCAATCTTTATAATAGTCACAAGAATGTAAGTATGAATGTTGAATCAAAGACGTGTAAGACTATCGTATCCCCTACAACAGCCACAAAAAGTTAATTATAGTTGGACCAAAGCGTTTGTAAAGTATGCATGACCATTATATCCAATACAATAGTCACCATATGTGATTACGATTGCCCCCCTAAGTTCATAAAACTACGACATAGACTTATATGTATGCCACTTTATTCAAGGCACAGTAAGAGTTCATGAGTATGTAGTTGTTGGCCCTGTAGACACCAATACAGTTGTGCTTTGACATGGTATAACGTTCGTTAGTTCTATTCATCGAACTAGTAAGTGCTACTCACCCGAACGGGGATTGTCAATCCCAAATAGATCTATCTTATAACATTCGTGCTTACCCTCCGAGTAATTAACAGTTCATGCAACTTAAGCTAATCCGTAATCATTTGGAATCAAAGTAAAGTTGTTGCATCCATAAGTGAAAACAAGTATTGTATCCCATTGCGAGATATGAAAATGAGTATGTAAACGAGTTTGTAATAACCATGTAAATAAGTATATCCCATTGCGAGATATGAAAATGAGTATGTAAACGAGTTTGTAATCAACCATGTAAATGAGTTTGTAAATGTTCATGTAACCGAGTTTGTAATCAATCATGTAAATGAGTTTGTAAACGTTCATGTAAACGAGTATGTAAATGAGTTATGAAATTAAGTATGTAAAGAAGTATGTCCAAGTTACGAAATCAAGTATGCAATCAAGTATGTAAAAGAGTATGTAAAAGAGATTGTAAATGAATATGTAAACAAGTTGTAACGAGCATGCATTCTTACCAGAGATTTGTAAAGTAAATATAAATCAAGTGAAAGAGGGACTATAAACTCACCTTAAGTGAATGTATCGATTACAACAAAATCAATATAGTAAAACATAACGAATGATCCGGAATGCAACCTAATTAATTATAGGTCGTATAAGAATAATGTATTTAAAATAAATACAACAATGTATATTATCAAGTTATATCACCACCTAAGAGTTTTGTTTAATTTGTAAAAGTTGAAACAATGTTTAAGTCACGCTTGATATTTAATGTCCAACTATATGTATCCGTAAAAATATTATCTTTGTCTGATTAATTGATTATTTGTTAATAACGCTTGATTTAAGATTTTTATTATTTATATAATGATATTATATAAATAGTTTAATCATTTCGTAAAGTGATATTTATAAAGTAAAAAACATGTATAAATATTATATAAGTAACGCTACATCATTCTGTAAGGTTTTTGTTGAAAATGAACCAAAAGTATTCATGTCAGGAAAAATAGTATAGAAAAATTAATATAAAGTTGTCTATCTTTAATCATTTTGTAAAATAATATTTATAAAGTTAAAAACATATATAAATATTATTTAAGTAATGTTACATCATTTTGTAAGGTTTTTGTTGAAAATGAGCAAACACTATTCATGTCAGGAAAAATAGTGCATAAATTTTATATAAGAAGTTACTCAGTTTTTATGGTGATTTTACTCATTTTTACACATTTTCAGGGATTAGAAAAACGCGTTTTTATAGAAAAACATCATTCCCGACAAATTTGTAGATTTGTATTTAAGCCGAATCGGACCCGAAAACCTTAAAAATACCATTTATAAATATGCTAGATTATGCCCGAAAAATTGTTTTGTCGGTATTGTTTCAAATCTAGTTTTGGCCATAACTTCTTCGTTTTATATCCGTTTTTTCGAGTTCTTTATATGCATAGAATCGTGTTAAGATGTACTAACACATTTTTAAGGTTTTAGCTTGACTACACATCCGCAACCTACTGCCCTAAACCTGATGCCCCCAAAGGGTATTTTACACATTTTCGTCAAGTA
This sequence comes from Tanacetum coccineum, assembly GCA_026074375.1. NCBI lineage: Eukaryota > Viridiplantae > Streptophyta > Magnoliopsida > Asterales > Asteraceae > Tanacetum > Tanacetum coccineum. The sequence goes on along the minus strand of BQNB010004791.1, from coordinate 103,597 downwards.
TTTCTACCCTATTTTCATATTACAAATCCACTAGTCTAGGTATTTCAATCACCTTCCACAATCACAATCACAATCATCCACAAACCTAATCCCATCAAATACTTCACAATATTATGAAATAATCATAAGATTAATTAAGCTAGTTTATGAACTTTAAACCTAACCAAGTCTAAAATCATAAGTAAGTAGTGTTCTTGATTTATTTGTAAATGTTTATAAAAGTAAACTAGTTGGTGATATAACTTCATAATTAAGATGTTCATGCATAAAAATACATAATGAAAGTATGAACATAATCCATATATATGAAAATCAAAAGAGTCAGTGGAGTATGCTTACAAAGTATGAAATCAAATGGAATTCTTGTTAATTTGATCAAAAATAAGATTAAGATAAATAAGTAATGGATAAGTCTTTTATAATAATATAGTACTACGTGACCTGTAAACATTTGATCAATTCCATTCTTGTAATTGTTTGAAAGATTTGGATTTATTAGTGGTATTAGGATTTAGGAATGGTTTGAGAAAATAATAGGAGAGAGAAAATATAATTTTATATATAAATATATTAAATTATCAAATTTATATTAAATTAAAAATGTTGTATAAATACATTTTTAAAAAGAAATATATATATATAAAAAAGAAGAGTAGAATAATTTATGGTTGAGAATGTAGGAAATTATGATTTGTCAGAACTTTTCAACGATACCCCTCAAATTATAGTACTATGGGTTTTTGTGGGCCATGATTCATTCAATTCTAAAATAAACTCTACCAAACTAATGTATTTGTATTTCAATCTAGACCAACAGTGGGAATCCTTCAAACCAAACTGCACCTAAGTGTTATTAGCTGGAAATGACATTAAAAGGGTACCTGTATGTTTGGCAAAAAGGATTCAGAACATCTCGGTTTTTAATACTATAAAAGGCCAAAGTATCATAATATCGTAACATCATACATTAGCGTTACATCAGCTATAACATTTTAACATCAACACCAAAAAAAAACTGCAATTATAATACCTCATAATATCACCTTTTTGACACACAACTTTTTTTTCGTTTCTATTGATTTAAACAAATTAAAACATTTCATTCATTACATAAAAATACAAATTACAATACTTAAAAAAACATACGAAAATTAAAAAACATACGTCTTGATGCGTCGTTTAGTATAGGTAATTATATTATCAAGTTTTACTATTTATAATTTGCCGACTTTACATATTAACTAACACTAACGGGCAGTGTACCCGATCAATTGTAGGTTCGTTGATAAGTAGGGTGTCGATCACTAAGAGTGAGCGTTAATGCTTAAATCAATCAGTATTTTAGTTATCTAAATTAATCCTAATTAATCCTAATTAAACCTAAACTAACGTAAAGAGGGGTTTACATCTTGTGAGACTGACACAAGTTTTGGTTTTAGACAAACAAGACATTTAACACACACAAGCAGATAAATAAACAATAAAGAAGCGGTCTAGCACAAATGTAAGAAAAACATATTAGCTAGTTTAATCTAATAAAATGTAGGAATTGTCTATGCATGCAATGATTATATTACTTCGTTGGTGTTATATCATTCCCTAAGCTTATGTGGTTCTTCTCCCTAAACCTTATTAAGTTAATCATGTCATAATTAACCTAATATCATAAAGCATACACAAATGATTATAATCTATCTAGGAGACAACATTGGTGAATATTGAAACCTATCTTATCGAGGCTTTACCAACCTATGTTCAATCGTTATATATATACTAGTAGTCTACAGTCCAAACAACTATCCAAGGAAACATGGCTTTATTTGTAATCCTAAGTCGCCACTTAGTCTACCACTCACATAACCAAGGAAGTAATCGAGCTTTTAATTTGTAGTCCTATAATTCCAGAGTCACATACATAAGATGTATGTAGTTCTATCCCAAACTCTAGTCTACTTGGTCCATAATCCTAGATCTAGTTGAATGACAGATTAACCACATAATCAAACATAAACATATATGAAGTCATAAACATAATCAACATGCAACGAATAAGTAAACAACCACTATAAACAAACCAAATATTAAATTATCATAAACATGGCTAATACCGACAAGTATTATTCCATAGTCATTGTAACAAAATACAGTTCATAGACAAATGATTAAAGTAAAGGTAACTGATACGCTAACCAAACACGTATAGCGTAGTATAAAGATTACAAGAGCTTTTCTATTGACTTGAGGCACTTGCTGACCTTCTTGGCTTCTTAAAATCGTCTATAGATCAAAATTGGTGGTTAAAGTCTTCTTTGCATCCAAAAAACCGAGTGTAGGGTTTTCAATTTATAAGTTCTATAAAAAGGTCGATACGCCGTATTCGAAGGGTTCGATACGACGTATTGGGTAACTTGGAATGGGCTCTACAATTATAATATTCTTGAATATTCATTAGTTGCTTCCCTATATGGCATATAGTCTCTTATTGGATATGGCGTATTGGATCTTCTTCGTGTTTGTTCTGAATGTTGACCAAGGTTTCATATATGGCGTATTAATGATATGGATACGACGTTTTCTTCAAAGTTAGGCAATGGTTTTGAATTCGTCTAAGTCTTGGTATACGGCGTATTGTCTAGAATGATACGGTGTATTGGTTGTCAGAATAAGTAGACTTTCTTGAATACTTCATTTATGCTCCAAAACACGTTCTTTTCTTTTCTACATCATTTATCCCATTTGTCGCGTTTATGGATTTGATCGTGCATGTGTGGTTTTGTCGCTTTTTCTGGAGTATTAGGATCAATTAGAATTATATGAGATAAATAATGTAAAACAAGCAATATAGATGGGATAAATGAAGCTAATAATGTGATTTTATTTGATGTCATCAATAATTTTAACCTTTAGCTTGCTCAAGTTAAGGAATGAGCAATCGCATGTGTAGCGTTCATGGATTTGATCATGCATGTGTGGTTTTGTCGCTTTTTCTAGAGTATTGGTAACAGTTACAATTATATGAGTGTTTACCGGTAGTATATTAAATTCTAGAACTTGTTTTAGTGATGCATCCCAAAATCGCTAGTGAGATCGCATTCATGTGATTAAGATTTGCTAAATGATAAGAGGCACTAGGATAAACCCTTGTTTTTAAACCTACATTTTGTATAGTTATGATGGTCACCTCGATCATATGACTACCCCCACACCCTTGCTACACACTCATTTTTAGTGCGAGATACCCCTAGTACACCCTTCTGAGCCTATCCTTTTTGTGGTTATCATAATTTTCTGGTGGATTCTGGATTATTAATGAAGATCATTGTTTACACCCATACCAATTTTACACCCAAATCGCCTTAGCCTTCCTTGTATGTACTCGTCTTTAGTACATTATTGTTATCATATTTGTTAAACCCCAGTTAATTATTTGCTTGTATACATGGTTGCTAAGTCGAGTCTATTATTAGTGCATATAGTTTTGAGACGATTGGGACTCATGGTAGTTTTTATTTTATGGAGAAATGGGGAAGAAATCAAATTATTAACCCATACGTGCTTATACACTCCATGTTTGTTGATCCTTCTAATTCGAGTCATTAGTTAGTTTATGTATTGAGTATTAAAAACTCAAGTGTAGGGGTGCAATTATTGTAACACCCCCAAATTAGGTCGCAATGGAATATGGGTCTGGGGGTGGTAATTCATAGTTCAATAGCACAAGATATATATAAGAACGACTATTAAAAGAGTCGTTTAAAGCTAATACATTGGATTTAGCAAATTGTTAGTTACATAAGTCCGAAGCTTCACTTGTTCATTGTTTAAAATACAAAGATTTTAGTCCATAACAAATATATCCCCAAAATGTAATGCAACTAAATCTTTAATTCATATGACTTCCAAAATAACAACTACCAATGTATCCCTTGTCTTGTACCTCATTGATCTCCTGAGAAAACATTGCTTAAAATGTCAACATAATGTTGGTGAATTCATAGGTTTGTTAAATGTATAATGTAGGACCACAAGATTTCCCAAGTATATGATAATGCAACAAATGCAAACATCACAAAAATGTAATTATGTTTCCCTATGCTTAAGACACTGAAGCTCGACATATGTGAAATGCAATATAAATTGCCAACATTGCTCGTGATGATGTTCTAACCCGCAACATCCCAAATCTGACATGGTATACGTCCGTTGTTCGGCAAACTGGCACAAAGAGCGCTACTCACCCAAATAGGGATGTCAATCCCAAATAGATCTATTTATAACATTCGCGCTTACTCAGTTTTTGATTGTTCATGATAATGGGCTTAACGGGTTATCGCTACTTAGACAAACACGTAATCATAATGAAAAATGTCCACTTGTGTCCAATTGTAAAACAATTGTTGGGGTTAAAAGCCTTCTTGAAGTTACTGCTGCTAAGGTTTATGTTACTGCTGCTAAGCATAAATTAGTGCTGTTAGTAATCTTAATGAAAAATATGCTAAGTAGTTAATACTGCTAGTTACTACTGCTAGTGTAAGTTACTACTACTAGTGTATATTACTACTGCTAGTAATGTTAGTACTGCTAGAGTAAAGTTAGTACTGCTAGTGTAACTTAGTACTGCTAGTTAAGATTGAAAAAAACTTTCTAAGTAGTTAATGCTGCTTGTACACAGTTAGTGCTGCTGGTACAAAAGTTACTACTGTTGGTATTGAAAGTTAATGCTGCTGAAAAGTTATAACTGCTGAAAGATTACAGCTGCTGAAAGGATAAAGACTGCTCAGAGAAAAGATAAAGATTTCTTATGTAACATGTATGAGATATTTTTGTAAAAGATACGTATATGTTATTTGTTTAGAAGATCATGATAACTTAGGAAAATATTGTAATCCCATTATGACTTCTTGGTGTATAAAAAGAGGTCCTAGCATATAGAATTCTATGTATCAAAGTATCAAATCGAGTCATTCATAGAATTGTCATAGCTTCAAGGTTTTGTAACCCTAATACTAGTTATAGTATTCGTATTAATATATTGAAGCTTTTGTTTGTTAATCTGTGTGTTTATTAGAATTACTGTTTCATTAAAGAATTCTTCTTATATTAAAGATTAGATTCCGCATAATCTTTAGTACTATCAATCAAAGTTTCTATCATAGTTGTGTAGGATTTATCTTGCATAACTAAACCTTACACAAGCTAAGGAATTCAAGATCCATTCAAGTGGGATCAACAAGTGGTATCAGAGCTTGCTGCTTTGAGAAACTTTGCTAAGAAGACATGGATCAAGACTCAATACATATGGTGGCTGCATCAAAAGTGCCTATGCTCAAACCAGGTGAGTAAGAGCTTTGGAGGATGAGGATGGAACAGTACATCCAGATGATTGATTATTCTCTATGGGAAGTCATAAAGAATGGGAATGCACCTCCAATAACAAAAGTTGTTAAAGGTGTTGAGACTACAATTGCTCCTTCAACTGCTAAAGAAAAGGCACAAAGGAGGTTAGAGTTAAAAGAAAGAAGCACCTTATTGATAGGCATCCCTAATGAATATCAATTGAAGTTTAACTCCATCAAAGATGCTAAGTCATTGCTGCAGGCTGTTGAGAAGAGGTTTGGAGGGAATGCTGCTACTAAAAACACTCAGAGGAATCTTCTAAAGCAACAATATGAAAATTTTACTGCATCTAGCTCAGAGGTATTAGATCAAACCTTTGATAGGATTCAATAGCTTATCAGTCAGTTGGAGATTCATGGTATAAGTATCTCACAGGAAGATGTGAATCAGAAGTTCTTAAGAAGTTTGTCACCAAAATAAAATACACATACCATTGTGTGGAGGAACAAGCCTGAGATAGACACATTAAGCTTGGATGATCTTTATAACAACTTAAAGATCTATGAACCAGAGGTCAAATGGACATCAAGCTCAAGCACAAACACACAAAACTTAGCCTTTGTGTCCTCAAACAGCACCAACAGTACAAATGGAGCATTTAATACTGCTCATGATGTTACAACTGCTAGCACTCAAGCTACTGCTATTAACTCAACAACAATTGATAACTTGAGTGATGCTGTTATCTATGCTTTCTTTGCAAGTCAACCTAACAGTCCACAACTTGACAATGAGGACTTGCAACAAATTAATCTTGATGATTTAGAAGAGATAGACTTGAGGTGGCAGATGGCTATGCTAACAATAAGGGCAAAGAGATTCTTAAAGAACACTGGAAGAAAGCTTACTATGAATGGTACTGAAACCATTGGGTTTGATAAGTCCAAGGTGAAGTGTTACAACTGCCACAAAAGGGGACACTTTGCAAGGGAGTGCAGGGCTCCAAGGAACCAAGAAAACAGGAATAAGGAAAATGCAAGAAGTGTGCCAGTGGAAACAACTACTTCCAATGCTTTGATCTTATGTGATGGTCTTGGTGATTATGATTGAGTGATCAGGCAAAAGAAGGTCCAACTAACTTTGCACTTATGGCTTACTCGTCTACAAGTTGTAACTCTGAGGTATCTACTAATTCAAATTGGTCATCATCTTGTTTGGAATATTTTAAAATTCTTAAAGAACAAAATGAACAACTGTTAAAAGACTTAAGGACATCTAAGATAAATGCTATTACTTATAAAACAAGTTTAAAGTCTGTAGAAGCAAGACTTCTAGTGTATAAGAAAAATGAGTCTGTTTATGAAGAAGATATCAAGCTCTTAAAACGTGAGATTTATTTAAAAGAAGTAGCCATTACAGAGCTTAGGAGAAAGTTAGAACTGGCTAAAAAACAAAAAGATGAAATTCAGCTAACAGTAGAAAAACTTGAGAATTCATCTAAAAGCTTAAGCAAACTAATAAACTGTCAGATAGTTGATAAGTGCAAAATAGGTCTATGGTATAATGTTGTTCCACCTCCCTATACAAGAAACTTTATGCCTCCAAAACCTGATTTGTCATTCTCTGGTTTAGAAGAATTTGTGAATGAACCTATAGTTAGTGAGCCTACAGTTAAGAAGCCTGTAGTTGAGACTGGTGAAGCTAAGGCTAGTGCATACAAGCCTAAGGTTGTTAGAAAGAATAATGGAGCTCCAATTATTGAGGATTGGGTGTCTGATAGTGAGGAAGAAGATGTGCCTCAGGCTAAGAAAGAGAAGAAAACAGTTAAGTCTAGTTTTGCTAAAATAGAGTTTGTTAAATCTAAAGAGCAAGTAAAAACTCCTAGGAAAACAACTGTTAAACAAGGTAATCAAAATAGGAAGAGCACACATAGTCCTACAGGAAACCAAAGAAACAGGAATAACATGATGTCTTAAAGATTAGGAAGTAATTTTAAGATGATTAACAAAGCTTGCTATGTGTGTGGAAGTTTTGATCACCTGCAGTATAATTGTGATAACCATCAGAGACAGTTTAATAATAAAAAGATGGTAAAATTAGTGTGGAACTATACTCAAAGGGTGAATCACCAGAATTTTTCTAGAATGACTCACCCCAGTCCTAAAAGGAACATGGTTCCAAAATCAATATTAATGAGGTCTGGCCTAGTATCACTTACTACTGCTAGACCAGTTAATACTGCTCAACCCAGAACAACAGTGAATAGTGCAAGACCAATAACAAATGTTTTTAATAAAGCATATTCAACTATTACAAGGCCCATTAACAATAAAACAACAACTAAAAATAGTAATTTTAATCAGAGGGTTAATACTGTTAGTGGTAAGAATGTTAATACTGCTAGGCCAAAAGCAGTAGTTAATACTGCTAAGCCAAAAGCAGTACTTAATGCTGTTAAGGGAAATCAGGTTAATGCTGTTAAGGCCTCAGCTTGTTGGGTTTGGAAACCAATGACTAAAGTTTTAGACCATGTTTCTAAACACAATAGTGCATCAATGAAATTTAAAAGATTTGATTATATTGATGCTCAAGGCAGATCCAAGTTAGTGATGGCTTGGGTCCCCAAAAGAGACTGATTTCCTTACCACATGTATAGGGTAATCCACAAATGGATTTACAGGACCAAGGAGTGATTGATAGTGGATTCTCAAGACACATGACAGGGAACATGTCCTATCTTACTGATTTTTAAGACACATCACAGGTAGAGGTATAATAAAAAGTGGTAATTTAGATTTTAAGAATGTGTATTTTGTAAGAGAATTACAGTTTAACCTCTTTAGTGTCTCATAAATGTGTGACAAAAAGAATAGTGTTCTCTTTAATGACACTAAATGTATTGTTTTATCTCCAAACTTTAAGTTAACTGATGAAAGTCATGTTTTACTTAAAGTTCCTAGAAAGAACAATATGTATAGTGTTGATTTAAAGAATATTGTTCCTAAAGGAGGTCTAACTTATCTCTTTGCAAAAGCCACATCTGATGAATCTAAACTTTGGCATAGAAGGCTTGGACACATAAATTTCAAAACTATGAATAAACTGGTTAAGGGAAATCTTGTAAGAGGTTTACCTTCAAAACTTTTTGAAAATGATCAAACTTGTGTTGCTTGTCAAAAAGGAAAGCAACATAGAGCTTCTTGTAAGTCCAAAACAGTAAGTTTAATCAGCCAACCTTTACATATGTTGCACATGGATTTGTTTGGTCTAACATTTGTAAAAAGCTTAATGAAAAAGATGTATTGCCTAGTTGTCACAGATGATTACAGTAGGTTTAGTTGGGTTTTCTTTCTAGCTACTAAGGATGAGACTAGTGGCATTCTTAAGTCCTTTATAACTGGAGTAGAAAATCTAATAGATCAAAGGGTTAAGGTAATTAGGTGTGACAATGGAACTGAGTTCAAGAATAAGGAGATGAATCAGTTTTGTGAGAGAAAAGGTATTAAGAGAGAATTTAGTGTAGCTAGAACTCCTCAACAAAATGGAGTAGCTGAGAGGAAAAATAGAACACTAATTGAGGCTGCTAGGACAATGCTAGCTGATTCTAAGCTACCTACTACTTTTTGGGCTGAAGCAGTTAATACTGCTTGCTATGTGCAAAATAGGGTATTAGTAACTAAGCCTCATAACAAGACCCCTTATGAACTTTTTCTTGGTAGAAAACCAGCTTTAGGCTTTATGAGACCATTTGGGTGTCCTGTTACAATTCTCAATACCATAGATCACTTAGGCAAGTTTGATGGTAAGGCTGATGAAGGATTCTTTGTTGGGTACTTAATTAATAGTAAAGCATTTAAAGTATTCAACAGTAGAACTAGGGTAGTTGAAGAGAACCTGCATGTCCAGTTTAGTGAGAATACACCTAATATTGCAGGAAGTGGACCAGATTGGCTTTTTGATATTAATGCACTAACAATGTCAATGAATTATAAGCAAGTTGTTCAGGAAATCAGTCTAATGGTAATGCAGGTACAAAAGCAAGTGATGATGCAGGTAAAGCTAGAATAGAGACAGTACCTAGAAAAGATTACATTCTACTACCATTGTGGACTGCTGATCCACCAAACTCTCAAAGTTCAAAGAGTTCTTCTGATGATGGATTCAAACCCTTAGGAGATAATGAAAAGAAGGTTACTGAAGAACCAGGAAAAGAAGGTGGTGACCCAAGTAATGAGGGTGATAGATATAACAACCTGTAATTTTCATCAATATAATTATCCATCTATTAAATTATATGCACTGTAATATCCATCTATTATATATACCATCTTTTTACAGGGAAATTTTTGCTTTATCTCATTATGCAACGTAACTTGCATCTCTAAAGTAAACAAGCTCACGTAACCTCCACCAATGCCATCTATATCTATGTTTATTTCATGTAAACATCCTAATATGTCAAGTCTATATCTTAATATCATTTTACCAAGTACATTATCCATTTAACGTACCATTTACAATGTTATATCAAAACAGACTTTATTCATTAAACGTTTATATCAAAACCCTAATTATATGTAATGTATACATATAAAATGAATGTGCAAGCCTTCAAGCATGTGTACAAGTGTACAATACACAACATTTGAATATATTTTCCCTCCTAAATCAAGTTACAACTTTCTAAAGCCTAATGTGCAAATCAATAATGCAAGAAAACCAAACTAGGTCAGTTTACCTCTTAAATCACTTTAGTTTCTTACTACCACTTTAACATAAGGTACAAGCACTTAATGCATGACTTCTAAACCCTAAAACTAAACCCTAATTCATCTTAAAACCCTAATCTAAAACCCTAAACCCTAAACGAAACCCTAAAACCCTAATTTAACTTTAAACCTAAAACTAAATCCTAAACCTTAAAACTAAGCCCTAAACGTTAATCCTAAACCATAATCCTAACACTAACCTTAATCCTAAACCTTACTCTATCCTTAATTCTAACCCTAATCTACTAATTAAAACCCTAAATCCTAAGCTGAAACCCTAAACAACCCGACACCCCTTTTATTTCATTTTTGACCCATTTTAAACCAACCTAGCATCCTAGCACCTCTATGACCTCACCACCATGTCACCAAGCAGCCACCCAAGCACCTTACAAGCACCTCCATCACCACCTTGGCCACCAAGTTTGCAAAATCACCTCATTGGCACCTTCTTGTAGCCGAACCCCCTAAACCTCCAACACCTTGCATAGCTATATTTCTAGCTTACAATACTTACCCTATAACCTTACTTAGTCACTACTCTAGCACCTTGATCCCTACTCCAAGCATAAAACTTAGGCATCAAGGGATTTGAGCAATATATAAGCCGAATCCAAGCAACCCTTTCAAATCACACCTCAAATCTTCATCACAAACACAAATGGAGTTCTAGCTCAGCCAAAGAAGAAGTAGAAGGTCCCTAAGATCATAATACAAGACAAGAATCAAGAAAAGGAAGGTCTTGAATCCATATCTATGCGTACGAACCTGAAAAACCCATTTCGACCCATTTCTAGCTCAAGTAAGCTTAAATCTTGTTTAATAAGCTCATAATCTGTTTTAGAATATTCAAAAGACTCTTAAGATCATATATAAACTCTTGTTTGAAGCCTTGAATCCTCAAACCCATGTGTTTTTGGTTAAAACCCTAAAAA
>BQNB010004791.1:0-91850 GCA_026074375.1 Tanacetum coccineum | reverse complement strand
GTCGCCTGGGATACTACAACAAAATTTTAATAATACTAATCACTGCACTTAATTATTCACGTAAAATAATTTTTTTTATAAATGTTTTGTCGCCCGGGAAAGTGAGCGGGAAAAAATGCCGCTAAGATTTTCGTTGATTTTTTGGGTCAAATTTTAACCACATATTCCCGGGCGACATGTCGCCCGGGAAACTCTCTTCCAACTTTGACTAAAAAGTCTATAAGAATTTGTGCCACGTCGGACGCACTTTTGTCGTTTAGTGATCTTTCCCGGGCGACAAATGTCGCCCGGGAAAATTCCGTCACCTGTTCTACTTTTTCTTGTAGTGCGATTTTAATAAATAAAAAAGTTTAGGGTCGACATTGTCGACCCAAAAATAAAAGGGGAATGTCGACCCTAAAAGATTAAATATTAATTTGTTTTTTTATATTAAAACGATTTTATTAAATAAAAAAGTTTAGGGTCGACAATGTCGACCCAAAGTTTTAAAGGCATTGTCGACCCTAAAATTAGTCAACTTATTTGGTTGAAATATTGTGGTCCCCACTGTCGACCCAAAATTCAAAAGAATACGTCGACCCAAAGCACTTTGGGTCGACACCCTTTGTAACTTAGGGTCGAGAATGTCGACCTTAGACCCTTATTTTGTTGTAGTGATATGGTAGCAAGTATCCTCGCATACAAATTTGGAGCACCATTTGCATGGATTACTTACTTGTCATTTGCTACATATGTCGCCTACAGGTTGACTATAACGCAAGTATGTCATCTTTTATAAGCTGCCCTTCCTTATGTCAGATAAACTACTGCTTTGTTACTTATGTATGCTTTTCATTTTGATTTTCTAGTGGAGGACTAAATTCAGGAAGGTAATGAATAAAGCTGATAATGATGCAAACACAAGGGCAATTGATTCGCTTATAAATTATGAGGTGACATTTCTTGATTGTGTTGTATATTGTTTTTTTTTTTAACAATTATAATATGTAGCATTACATGTTACCTAACGAAGGAGGTTCGTGAAGGGTCAGACTGTGAATTCAAATAGGAAAGCAGAGTTTGATTAGTAAGTAATTAGCATAAAAATATTGCATTATGATGGAGAACATAAAATCTAATTGGTTGTAATAAATCGAGATCGATAATGATGCAACATTTACGAGGCCACAAATTGAAGGTAACATCGATGCTATTTCACGCATTAAGTGTGTATAAATAGATTGATACGTAAGTTGATAGTCGAGTTCCTTGTATGTGTAAATATATATTTTGGAGGGTGTTCAGGATTTGGTTATCAAAATAGCTAGATAACTAGGAAAAGGCTGGAACAGAAACATGTTACATAGAGTTTTTACAAGGTCGTTTAACTGTTCAAACCACATCGGCCATAAGGTTGTGAATCTGTGTACAATCAAAGAATTTTATTTTTCTTAAACATCCATCAGAGAATCTTTACGTGATGGTTTTTTCCTTAAAGCAAATCTTATTTCGAAAACACCAAATATGTTTATTACAGTATATGGGTATGATGTGTAAACTTTATTCCAATATATAGCACAAAAATATGCAAATAAACATAGTTTAAACTTTTATCTACTACATAATAACTTACATAAATGCTCAAATATCTTTGCATGCATTCATAATTTAAGTCAAACTTGCGTTTTTGCTTCAAAACAGATGGTGGGTGTCCCTATACCCGATTGCATTCTTCACGATATACTAGCTAGACTTCCCACAAAGGACTTAGCGCGGTTCAAATGTGTATCAAAGCATTGGAGTCGTCTAATTATAGATCAATACTTTTTAAAGTTTAGATCGCGTCCAATGATCCTTCTTACAGGCTCGCCACTTCGTGTCTTAGACCGAAATATTCCACTTGAAGATACGTCTAATCTAATGTTTAAGCTTCGTTTTCCTTTTGGAAATCCCAAAGGTAAAGATGTCAAATGTCTCGGAACATTTAATGGAATAGCCGTTTTGGTATTTAAAGCTTACTGTGTTGGTGATAAGTCGACTTACATTCGTACGATCCTATATAATCCGTTTACTTCTGCATACAAGCTGGTTCCTGACCCACATTGTGAGTGTTATAACACAAACCATATATATGGATTTGGCTATGGTTCAACCCCGGATGACTTAAAGATTGTTAGGTTTAGTGGGCGTAAACCACTACATCACGAAAGTTGTAGAACTTTTGATGTTTTTAGCTTTAAATCAAATTCATGGAATAGGTCAATGAACGAAATTCGAGGTGTAAGGTACACGAATGATGTGGGTACGTTTCTAAATGGATATTTACACTGGATTGTTTATAAACGCAACCAATTGATGATAATGGCCTTAAATGTTGACAATATGGCGCTTTCGGATATACGTTTACCTCACTATAACTATAATAAGGGTCGTTTAGGTACTTTGCATGGATGCCTTTGCATTGCCGATATCTACGGTCCTCAGCTTGTGGTGTGGGTGATGAAGGAACAAGGTGTATGGTCGAATCTAGATTTCACGTTAACAAGTTTGCATGCAAATTCTTTTACGGACTTCTTCATTGTGAGTATTTTAGATAATGGAGGAATTCTTATGATGAATTTTTACAAACAACTCATTATATGCAACACATCAAATCCTTCGGATTGCGGGGAATATTAAAGATGTCCGAGGTCTAAGTGGCGTCGAGTACATGGCGAGTGGTGACTCACCTTCAGATTTGTTTGTCCTTTGAAATCATTTGATAAGTATATATCATATGCATTTTGAACATTTAGATTTGTTTGGATTACATGTTTAATTGTTTTCAGTTGATATGTTAGTATTTACCGTTTATTCCGTCCGAACATTCATAGAAGCTAAGATCCTTTATTTTTGTCATTTCTTCCTTGTTCTTTTCACAAGATACAGTACTATGTCGTTTGAGTTCCAAAACGCTTTGGAAATTTATTAATCACTGATCTATAGACTTATGATTAGTTATGATTCGTAATTCTTAATCAAAAGATCTGATTCTTTGTGGATTATAAAGCTTACTGGCTGAGTCCAACATTTTGTGATGGGCATTGCGCAGTAACGCGTCCCGAAATTAAAGTCTCGTAACAGAAGAGAGTCAAGAGAATCATTTTTATTTTTTTTGAACGAAGAGACCATCATATTTATCCCTACCGCTTATCTGTTTTTAGCCGAGTGTCCAACATACCTATGTACAGTATGTATGAAGTTATTAATTAACATTCTAATTGAACTTGATTAAAAACAGCATCATGTTGTCATACTTTACAAATCATAGCATTGTTTGATTACTAATTACAGCTTTAATTGATAAATTAAATCCTTTTAGTAGGTGAGCACATGGTTTTAAAAGGCGCGTCATGGCGCTGCAAAGGCCTCGCAAAGGCGCGAGGCGTGACCTCCTTGCCATGCAATAGACCAAGGCTTGTGATTAAGGCTTGACGTGAGACGAGGAGTGAAAAAACGTGATTAGACGCGATAAAACGTGATGCGTGGAGGTTTTTTTGAATTCAATTTCGATAAAAATCGTACTTTTATATAGAAATGAAAAAGATTACATGCAAAGATAGTTTCTTGACTGTATTCCTTATGTATGACACTTTTTGTAAATTCAATATATTTGTAATATGATATAAATATTTTCATATTTTGTGCCGCTTTAAGTCACGCCTTAAAAACGTCATGACTCGTCATGGCTCGCAAAGGTGTGAGGCTCGGCCATGCCGTCACGCCACGCCTCACGCTATTTATAACATTGGATGAGCATAAATGACATGTTATGTTTAATAAAAAAACAGAAAAACTTATACTTGTTTGAGGGTTGAAAATGACGAAGTAAATACATGAAGGGTCAAATTGTGAAATCAAATTGGAAAGCAGAGTTTGATTAGGAAAGTGATTAGAATAAAAAATTGTATAAAAAAAATCCTAAAATGATCAAAATAAAGCGAGATAATTAAGTATGCCATAGTTTCAAGTAGGGGTGTAATCGAGTCAAGCCGAGCTCGAGCTTGATAGGACTTGGCTTGGCTTGAAAATTTAAGGTAGGCTTGAGCTAGGCTTGATAGCTTGACGAGCTTTAATCATAAAGGCTTGAGCTCGGCTCGAGTAAAGCTCGAGCTCAGCTCGAAAAGCTTGAATTTATATATAAACTTTAAATTCGATTTCCTAAATCATTAATAAATTCAAGAAAATATACGATAAGCTCAAGAGCAAAGAACTTATACAAAAGATTCGAAAAAAATTAGTTTTTAAATTGTTCTTCTACAAATATTTAATTACTATATCAATATTTACGTTAGTCTTAAGGTTGTGTATATGAATTTGTATAATAAAAGTCAATGTTGCAAAAATCGCGAGTCGCTAGCCGGGCGGTCGACCACCCTGTAGCCTGTAATCGGTCTAGGCGCGATTAATCGGTTTTGCAAATTTTATATATAAATTTCAAAGTTATTTGTATGAGATGAATACAACACTTTAAATACACTAAAATTAAATGAGTTCAAAGTTACATTATTCAAAACATATTCATAGATAATAAAAGTTAACAGTTAACAATTCAAAGGCACATTGTAAAAAAAATATTTGACTTTCGTTGACCGATTATGCTGATTTGACCGATTTTTTACCAGACCGATTTTTCACCCGATTTGCCTTATTTTCCAAGGTGTATGGCCGAGTAGCGATTAATCGGCGATTACAAGGCCGCCTAGGCCGATTTTTGCAACATTGATAAAAATATACATGTACTTGAAGGCTTGAAAAGCTCGAGCTCGGCTCGTTATGTGCTTGAAACACATAACGATCGAGTCAAACTCAAGCTCGAGCTCGAGTTGCTTGACAAAAGCTTGGCTTGTTTGCACCCTGAGAGAGTTGTTGGACCTTTTTGATGGTATCTCTCGATACGCTATGCACGGTCATTTGACAAATTTAGTCTTTGTAAATAGTTTGAATAATAAGTTGATAGTCGAGTTCCTTGTGTTGATATATAATTTGGAGAGTGTTCAGGATATATATATTGGCCAACTAGAATTGGTACTATATTAATTTTTTGTTACGGTATTTGATAATTAGCAAGAAGCAAGAAGAGAAACATGTTACATAATAGTAGTTTTTACAAATTGGAATAGGGTTAACGGATGAGGTTTTCTCACTTTATATTACTTGGAGAGTAGGTGAGCCTTTTTGGTACTGGTTAAATACTAAAAGGCTCGCCTTGTGAGAAACAAATGATATGGTGGTTAGAAGCTGAAATAGGGTCTTTTTACCGTTGAAGCAACGTTAGGCGTGGGATTGACGAGGGTACAATACAAACCAGAAAATAAACAAAGAAAAAGTTTTGATATCATCCATGCACTGCTAGAAAAAGTGTCAATAGCAACGGCCAGATTTTGTTGCTAAATGGACTAAATTCTTTGCAAAATGACGTTAGCAACGACATTAGCAACAACTTGGCTTCATTGCTATATCACTCGTTGCTAATTTCATTATTGTTGCTAGTTTTGTCAAGGTCGTTGCTATAACAATGAAGTGCTAGGTCGTTGCTAATTTCGGCTCCATGATAAGTAGTTGCTATTTGTGTAAATAGCAACGAAAACAGGCTTGTTGTCATAATATTAGCAACTATTGATGATTTTAGTGTCATCAGCCATTTTGGGTAATGACGATTTACTAGAGACTTATGAGATTTCATATTCGGCTCGGACACGAGTTAGGGAAGTGTGGAGTGCACACTCGTTGAACTAATATGAACTCGAACATGACAAAATATGCAGGGGTTACGCCGTAACCAAACTGATTACGTCGTAATCCTGTGGGTTAAGGGACAAAGACCTTTGGGGTTGGTTACACCGTAACCTAAACGATTTGGTTACGCCGTAACCTATAGTCAGTATCAAAGGTTTTCTGGTTGCGCCGTAACCACTAATGGTTACGCCGTAACATGTGAAATAATTATGCTGTTACGTCGTAACTAATTTGTTTACGCCGTAACAACATGTCAGTTTGGATGTAAAAGTTCAGTTTTAACCAACTTTAACCACCCAAAACCAACCTTAATTGTCAATAGTTTTTGTTTTATATACATAAACATAAGGTCTCAGAAAGAGAACGAAAAATACATACAATTCCTCTCTTGTTCATGCTTTGTTCTCTTGTGCCTAGAAGCAAAGTGCATTCTCTTCTTGAATTATCCCGATAAGGATTTCGTGCAACCCAGGCACCAATAGGGTCAAAATACTTTATACAGAAAGTGAACTCAACACAATTCAAGCAAGATATCCAGCATTATTACACACCCTAACCTGATTTTTAACAAACATATAAAGTATTTTCTGTGGTAATCATGGCTGGAAATACTGTGAAAGAGATGACGACGAACTTTGGGAAACTAGACAGGTTTGAGGGGTATGATTTTAGACGGTGGAAGAAGAAGATGCATTTCCTTTTGACGACTTTAAAGGTTGTGTATGTTCTGACTACTCCTATGCCAGAATTGTTAGAGGATGATACAGTGGAAGCAATTAGACGAAGAGCAAAGTGGAAGAACGATGACTACATCTGCAGAGGACACATCTTAAACAGTATGCCTGACCCCTTTTTGATATATCTCATAACGTAAAATCTGCAAAGGAGTTGTGGGATTCTCATGAATCCAAGTACATGGCAAATGATGCTTCTAGTGAGAAGTTCCTTGTAAGTAATTTCAATAATTACAAGTTGGTCGATTCTAGGCCTGTCATGGAACAATTCAACGAACTCCTTAGAATCCTTGAACAATACACACAACACGGTTTGAAAATGGATGAGTCCATATTTGTTTCAAGTATGATAGACAAGTTGCCTCCTTCATGGAAGGAATTCAAACATACTTTGAAACATGGTAAAGACGATTTATCTTTGGTTTAACTTGGTAGTCACTTGCGCATAGAGGAGTCTCTTAGGGCACAGGAGAGTGGCAAGGGAAAAGGAAAAGAAGTTGTTAGGCCCTCTGTGAATATGACAGAAGAGGGTGGAAAGAATAAAAACAACAAACAAAACAAAGGAAAGAAACGTGGTTTCAAGGAGAACAACGGTGGTTCTGGTTCCAACAAGAAACCTAAATGGGAATGTTGGAAGTGTGGCAAAATTGGTCACTTTAAAAGGGATTGCCATAGTGGAAACAAGAAGAATAACGCAAGTGTTGGTGGTTCAAGAAAGGGGTCTAAGGACCAATACCAAGACCAAGGTTGATTCAATTACGTGGTGGATTGATTCTAGTGCCACAACTTATGTTTATAAAGATCATTGTTGGTTTAAGACATATAAACCGGTGGAAGACGGATCTGTCATTTACATGGGTGATGATCATTTTGCTCCTTTTTATGAAAAAGGATGTGTGGTGTTGGAATTCAGTTATGAAAAATCTATTACTTTGTTTAACGTGTTCTATGTACCAAAACTTCGTAAGAATTTAATTTCTGGTCCTGTATTAAATAAGAGTGGTTACAAACAAGTGTATGAATCCGATAAGTATATCTTATCGAAGTCTGGTGTGTTTGTAGAATTTGATTGTTATAACAATGGAATGTTTATATTAAATTTGAATAAAGTTCCTGATGATTCTGGTTTTGTTTATATATCTTCTTCTACTGTTGTTAATTCCTCATTATGGCATGCTCGTTTAGGACGTGCACTATAAAAGAATGCTTGAAATGTCTAAAGATGATTTAATTCCTGATATTGATGAAAATACTGGAAAATGTAATACTTGCATGTTAACAAAAATCACTAGACAACCATTTAAAAGTATAACAAGAAAATTTATCATACTTGACTTGATACATAGTGATTTGTGCGATTTTCATCCAACTCCTTCTTTAGGCAATAAAAAGTATGTTATAACTTTTATAGATGATGCCTCTAGGTTTTACAATGTTTACTTGCTACATGCGAAAGATGAAGTCCTTGATAAATTTAGAATTTATAAAACAGAAGTTGAATTGCAACAAAATGATATAGAGGTCGTGAATATTATGATCATGTATTTTTCTAAACAGTAGGAATCATTCATGAAACTACTGCTCTTTACACACCACAACAAAATGGTGTGGCTGAAAGGAAAAATAGATCTCTTAAAGAAATGGTTAATTCCATGTTATCTTACTCGGGTTTGAGTGACAGGTTCTGGGGAGAAGCAATGTTAACGGCTTGCTATTTATTAAATAGGGTTCCTAATAAAAGGAACAAGACTACCCCATATGAACTTTGGTATAAGAAACGACCCAACCTGTCATTTTTGCGAGTTTAGAGTTTTAGGGCCGTTGTTAGGCTTTCAAAGTTAGGCTTTCGAACCCAAAAAGGAAAACTTTGGGTGAAAAGGGTATTGACTGCATCTTTGTTGGATATGCTGAGCATTCCAGGCTTATAGGTTTTTTGTTATAGAACCTAATGATTCTGTGTCTATTAACACAATTATAGAATCAAGAGATGCAATATTTGATGATATATGTTTCTCTTCAATACTTAGACCAAAGGATATTATACTAAATTCGGATGAATCTCAAATGGATGATCATTCAAATGATGTACCAAGTGAGACTCCCGAACCTTGTAGATGTAAAAGATCTAGAAAAGCTAAATCATATGGTTATGATTTTTAGCTATATCTAGTTGAGGGATCAAGAGATCAAATTAGATCACAATACTCATACTGTTATAGTATAGAGGAGGATTCTAGAACCTATAATGAAGCTATGCAATCTCGAGATGCTGCTTTCTAGAAAAAAGCAATTGATGATGAGATTGGTTCTATTATGGAAAATAATACATCGGTCTTGTCTGATTTACCACCAGGTTGCACACCTTTAGGTTGCAAATAGATCTTCAAAAGGAAGATTAAAGTAGATGGAACAATTAACAAGTTTAAGGTTTGATTGATAATCCAAGGCTTTAGACAGAAGGAATGGATTGATTACTTTGATACATACGCACCAGTTGCATGTATCACTACTATTAGATTGTTGTTAGCTTTAGCAGCTATTCACAATCTAGTGATCCATCAAATGGATGTCAAAACATCATTTTTAAATGGTGATTTGGAAGAAGAAGTGTATATGAAGCAACCGGAAGGATTTATTATGCCATGTAATGAGCATAAGGTGTGTAAGTTGGTTAAGTCATTGTATGGGCTGAAAGAGGGATCTAAGCAGTGGCATCAAAAGTTTGATGAGGTTTTGTTGTCTAGTGCTTTTCTCCTAAACCAATATGACAAATGTGTATATATCAAATTTGATGGCTCCGGTAAAGGTGTTATAATTTGTCTATATGTTGATGACATGTTGATTTTTGGCACTAACCAAAATCAAGTTGATAAAACTAAGAAGTTTTTATCATCAAAGTTTTTGATGAAAGATATGGGAGAAGCAGGCGTTATTCTTGGTATTAAGATTAAACGTGAGAATAAAAGGATTGTAATTACACAATCTCATTATATTGAGAAATACTTAAGAAATTCAATCGTGAAGATTGTTCTCCAGTGAGTGCTCCCATGGATCCGGTATAAAAGCTTATGCCAAATACAGGTAAACTTGTAGATCAGCTCGAATACTCAAGAGACATTGGTTGTTTGATGTATGCTATGACGAGCACTAGACCTGATATTGCTTATGCAGTTGGTAGATTGAGCAAGTTTACTAGTAATCCTAGTAGACAGCATTGGCATGCAATAACAAGAGTATTCAAGTACTTGAAGGGTGTTATGAATTATGGTTTATCATATGTTAGATATCCTTCGGTATTAGAAGCTTATTCAGATGCTAGTTGGATAAATCATGTTGAAGATTCATCTTCTACTAGTGGATGGGTGTTTTTGCTTAGGGAAGGTGCCATTTCATGGGCTTTTAAGAAGCAAACATGCATTACTGGTTCTACTGTAGAATCTGAGTTTGTAGCATTGGCCGCTGGTGGTAAAGAAGCAAAATGGCTAAGAAACTTGATACATGAGATTCTAATATGGTCGAAACCAATATCACCGATTTCTATTCATTCTGATAGTGCTGCCACATTGGCTAAAGCTTATAGTCAAATTTATAATGGCAAGTCTAGACACTTAGGTGTTAGACATAGTATGATTAGGGAACTAATCATGAATGGTGTGATTTCTATTGAGTTTGTTCAGTCACAACATAATTTAGCTGACCGCTTGATGAAGGGTTTAGCTAGGGACTTAGTGATTAAGTCAGTGATAGAGATGGGATTAAAGTCCATATAAATCTTCCTGAGGTAGGTGTTCAGACCTGCAAGTGATGGTTAGGTTGAAGTATATTTTCTTAATGGTTCTTTTGAAAAATGGAAAATGCATGTGCAAGACTAAAAGGACCACCTATGTGAGCATGAAGTTTTCCCGCTTCAAAAAGCTTGGACATGGCTTCCTATATGTTCATTAATGGATTAGGACACATGGCTTGTGATAGTGTGAAGTAACGAACAATAGAGTGTTGTAGAGACTTATGTGTATAGTATCTTCAGGTACTCAAATGAGTTGACATGGTTCAATCATTACGACACCTTGATTCTTGAATATTTAGAATGTGTATTATACTAAGATGAAAATTCAATCGCAAGACATTTTCATTTATGCATTTGTTTGTTTCGTTATGTTTGCTTTAACATATTGATATATATTATTATATATATTTTAATAAATCAAGGATTGCACTAAAATGTGGAGGGGGGTTGTTGATGATTTTAGTGTCATCGGCCATTTTAGGTAATGACAATTTACTATAGTCCTATGAGATTTCATATTCGGCTCGGATAGGGAAGTGTGGAGTGCACACTCATTGAACTAATATGAACTCGACAGAATATGCGGGGGTTACGCTGTAACCAAACTGGTTACATCGTAATCGTGCGGGGTAAGGGACAAAGACCTTTGGGGTTGGTTACGCCGTAACCTAAATGATTTGGTTACGCCGTAACCTATAGTCAGTATCAAATGTTTTCTGGTTGCGCCGTAATCACTAATGGTTACGCCGTAACATGTGAAATAGTTATGCTGTTACGCCGTAACAACATGTCAGTTTGGATGTAAAAGTTCGGTTTTAACCAACTTTAACCACCCAAAACCAACCTTAACTGTCAATAGTTTCTGTTTTATATACAGAAACATAAGGTCTCAGAAATAGAACGAAAAATACATACAATTCCTCTCTTGTTCATGCTTTGTTCTCTTGTGCCTAGAAGCAAAGTGCATTCTCTTTTTGAATTATCCCGATAAGGATTTCGTGCAACCCAGGCACCAATAGGGTCGAAATACTTTATACGGAAAATGAACTCAACACGATTCAAGCAAGATATCCAGGATTATCACACACCCTAACCCGATTTCTAACAGCAACGACAATATTGTTGTTGATATTAGGACTACACTAGAGAGAGCTGTAAAAGTTGTGAGTGACTAATTAGGACTAAACAAACTAGTTAGAGAGAACCTGTAAAAGTTGTGAAAAAAATAGTTGAATAACCTGAATGACTAATTAGGACTAAACAAACTACGTAGTTGTTTGATGTCTGAATGACCAGTTAGGACTAAACAAACTAGTTAGAGAGAACCTATAAAGTCTGAATGACTAATTAGGATTAAACAAACTAGTTAGAGAGAACCCATAAAATAGTTTAATAACTTAAATGACTAATTAGGACTAAACAATAAACTAGTTATAGAGAACTGTAAAAGTTGTGAAAAAAGTAAAAAATAGTTAGAGAACTGTAAAAGAAGTAACCGAATGAAAAAGCATATACATCCATGAACTTTATAAGATATATGCATTTTCTTGTCAATTTACGTCATAAAATGTACTTGTGCAAACAAAGTTCTTTCTTTTATAACTTCCACCGATGTGGGATATGCTAAGTAAATATAAGGGACATATTAAAACAAAAAATATGTTAGCAATGAAGCATTCCAATTACTTCGTATTTTACCTATAAAACACTCGCACAAGTGCACAACTTACCGAAACCATATTGTGTAACAACGCCATACACAATAATATAAGAGTATGTTTCCGTGTTTTCCTTGAAGCAAATCTTATTCCGAAACACCAAATATGTTTTTGATATGGATATAATGTTTTTGAGTAACCATGGTTTCTGACCTTTTGGCAGACTAATCCACGGGTTTTGAACCCACCGCCACACAGACTCAAACCAGGTAAAGCCCTCATTTTTATTTTTTGGAGGTTGGCGTGGCAACTACAAGGTTGTTTGCACCTAGCATGAACTTTCACACATATGGATATAATGTTTATTTTCTTTTAAGTATAATATGCAAATGAAGATAGTAAAAACTTTAAACTACTAGCTTCAACTTATATATTTGCTCAAATATATTTGTACTCAAACTTGTGTTTTGATTTCATGAACACATGGTGGATGTTCCTATACCCGACTGCATTCTTCACGATATACTAGCTATACTTCCCACAAAGTCCTTAATGCGATTCAAATGTTTATCAAATCTTGTTGCCTTCTAGACTAAGTGAATCTAGAAGATACATCTTGATGTTTCCGTTGTCATATCTAGAATGCTACTTGATTTGTTGCGCCTTTATTATTTTATTGTTTATGTATTGATCTGGATCCTTGACTAAGTCTTTGCCCTTGACCTGCCATCCTGCGAGTGGTTAGGAAGCCTGGGAACTTTGTTTGACTTAGTGAAGTTCTTTGTTTATTTTTTTTGTTGTTTATTGTTTGATTTGTTATCATGGTTATTCTGATGATGAGTTTTATTAATTGTTGATGTGTTATGTAATTTGATTCAGTAAATTGGATGTGAGTTTAGTAATACCATTGCATTTACAACCCTATAAACTTGCTGCCACTGACATTGTTTCTTTCAAGTTTTACAAAGGAAATCGAAAATTATCATGTGTGGTCTAATGCTATGTTGTTAGCTTTAAAAGGTAGAAATAAGACTAGTTTTATTGATGGATCTTGTAGAAGATCTAATGTTGATGTGGTTCTTGGTAGGCAATGGGACAGGGTTAATGCTGTTGTTCTTGGGTGGATTTTGAATTCTATAACAGAAGAGTTATTTCCTGGTCAATTTTTTTTCAAAAAATGCCTAGTAGACATGTTTGGAAGAGATGAATTAAAGAGACTATGATAAGGTTGATGATTCTAGTTACTTTTAACTTGACATCATTAAATTCTCATACTTTGAAACAGAATGGATCACTCTTGTTGATTATTTTCATAGTCTTAATGGCTTTGGGGTAAAGCAGAGTATGATTGCTTGATTGAGGTTAATAGTTGTATTGTCTTGTTGCTGGCATGATTTAAGAAACATTAATTCAGTTAATGAAGTTAATGCAGTTCTTAATGGTTTGGGATGATTTCTATAAGTTATTAGAAGTTCTAATTCTTTCTAGAGACCTTTGCCTGATTGTTAAGAAAATGCTTTTGCTAATTATCTAGTGAGGAATCTCACATGGTTGTTTTCTAGAGTAGTTTGTATGGTTCCTTTCAGAGAGTCTCAGTCAGCTGGCATTTGCATCTCCAATGTGTCCTACAGGGATTAAATTTTCAAGAGGACAAACTTTTCAACAATAATTCTAGACCTATGTCTCTAACAACTCTGGACCTTTTAGACTCTAATTATGATAATATAATAGACAATCTGGGGGGGATAGGATTGTGTATATGAGAACTGTGTCTTTAATGGTCATTATGTTGATAGTTGTTGATAGATGTTTCAAACTGATTGGTTATCCTGCTGATTTTGGGAAGAAAAGAAATGGTCAAAACTTTAAAGGAAAATCTGTTTCTAATCATAGTGCTTCTGGGTCAAATGTTTCATCTGGTTTTACAGATGAACAACTCTCTACTCTTATCTCTTTTATCAAGGACAATTCTATTTCTGGGAAAAATGTGCAAGCCAATATGGCAGGTACTGTGGTTAATAATAGTAAGATTTTTAATGATAATTTTGACAAGTTTTTTTGCTTAAATGCTAATCTCAAATAAAAACTTGTGGCTTCTAGAAAAATTGTTGATTCTGGTGCTAATCAACATATGACTGATAGTGATAAAGAGTTATATAATGTTCATGATATTTCACATTTAAAAATAAAAGTTGCTCATCCTAATGGGACTGAAACCTTTATTTTTAAAATTGGTTCTCTTAAATTACCTAATGAGTTGATTCTGTATGATGTTCTTGTTATTCCTGAATATTGTGTTACTCTCATATATGTTTATAAACTTGCTAAGGATTATAAAATCTTTGTTGCTTTTGATGAGAGTAGATGTTATTTCTTGAATCAGGATTTGAATCTGAGAAATGTTCAAGGGATTGGTAATCAGTGTGGTGGATTATATTACTTGGATTATGAAGGTATTAACTGTAATAAGAGTAGTGTTCATATTCAGTCTTGTTTATCTCAGCAAGACTGGCACTGCAGGCTTGGACATCCTGCATATCCAGTTTTAGGGGTCTTAAAACCTGAGCTTAAAATTGATAATACTAAACAAACTGAATATTGTGAGACTTGTCAAAGGGCTAAGCAGACTAGAGAACCTTTTCCTTTAAGTGATCATTCTAGCTCATCTTTAGGAGAATTAGTTCATCTAGATTTGTGGGGTCCTTATAAGGTCACTAGTTCTGAGGGGTTCAAATATTTTTTGACTGTGGTTGATGATTACACCAGGGCTGTTTGGTTATATCTTATCAAAACTAAAGATGAAGTATCTTTCTATTTGACTTTATTTTATAATTTGATTGAAAATCAATTTAACAAAAGAATTAAAGTTTTTAGAAGTGATAATGGTACAGAATTTGTTAATCAAATTGTCATGAAGTTTTGTATTGAAAAAGGTATAATTCATCAGACCTCTTGTGCTTATTCTCCACAGCAAAATGGGATTGCTGAGAGAAAACATAGACATCTATTAAATGTTGCTAGATCCCTTCTGTTTCAGGGGGGATTCCTTTAAGATTTTGGACTGAATATGTTCTGACTGCTACTTGTCTTATTAACATATTACCTTCCTCTGTGCTTAATGGGAAATCTCCTTTTGAGTTAATGAAATTAATGCAGTTCTTAATGGGTTTGGATGATTCATATATGTCTATTAGAAGTTCTATTCTTTCTAGAGACCCTTTGCCTGATGTTAGAAATGCTTATGCTACTATATCTAGTGAGGAATCTCACAGGGTTGTTTCTAGTAGTATGTATGGTTCCTCTCAGAGGTCTCAGTCAGCTGCATTTGCATCCAATGTGCCTAACAGGACTAATTTTCAAAGAGGACAAACTTCTAACAATAATTCCAGACCTATGTCTGCTAACAACTCTGGACCTAGACCTAATAATGCTAATATGAATAGACAATCTGGGGGATCAGGATTGGTTTATGAGAACTGTGGCTTTAATGGTCATACTGTTGATAGATGTTTCAAACTGATTGGTTATCCTGCTGATTTTGGGAAGAAAAGAAATGGTCAAAACTTTAAAGGAAAATCTGTTTCTAATCATAGTGCTTCTGGGTCAAATGTTTCATCTGGTTTTACAGATGAACAACTCTCTACTCTTATCTATTTTATCAAGGACAATTCTATTTCTGGGAAAAATGTGCAAGCCAATATGGCAGGTACTGTGGTTAATAATAGTAATATTTTTAATGATAATTTTGACAAGTTTTTTTGCTCTAATGCTAATCTCAAATCAAAACTTGTGGCTTCTAGAAAAATTGTTGATTCTGGTGCTAATCAACATATGACTGATAGTGATAAAGAGTTATATAATGTTCATGATATTTCACATTTAAAAATAAAAGTTGCTCATCCTAATGGGACTGAAACCTTTATTTTTAAAATTGGTTCTCTTAAATTACCTAATGAGTTGATTCTGTATGATGTTCTTGTTATTCCTGAATATTGTGTTACTCTCATATTTGGTCATAAACTTGCTAAGGATAATAAAATCTTTGTTGCTTTTGATGAGACTAGATGCTATTTCTTGAATCAGGATTTGAATCTAAAAAATATTATGGGGATTGGTAATCAGTGTGGTGGATTATATTACTTGGATTGTGAAGGTATTAACTGTAATAAGAGTAGTGTTCATATTCAGTCTTGTTTATCTCAGCATGACTGGCACTGCAGGCTTGGACATCCTGCAGATCCAGTTTTAGGGGTCTTAAAACCTGAGCTTAAAATTGATAATACTAAACAAACTGAATATTGTGAGACTTGTCAAAGGGCTAAGCAGACTAGAGAACCTTTTCCTTTAAGTGATCATATTAGCTCATCTTTAGGAGACTTAGTTCATCTAGATTTGTGGGGTCCTTATAAGGTCACTAGTTTTGAGGGGTTCAAATATTTTTTTACTGTGGTTAATGATTACACCAGGGCTGTTTGGTTATATCTTATCAAAACTAAAGATGAAGTATCTTTCTATTTGACTTTATTTTATAATTTGATTGAAAATCAATTTAACAAAAGAACTAAAGTTTTTAGAAGTAATAATGGTACAGAATTTGTTAATCAAACTGTCATGAAATTTTGTATTGAAAAAGGTATACTTCATCAGACCTATTGTGCTTATTCTCCACAGCAAAATGGGATTGCTGAGAGAAAACACATACATCTATTAAATGTTACTAGATCCTTTTTGTTTCAGGGGGAATTCCTTTAAGATTTTGGACTGAATGTGTTCTGACTGCTACTTATCTTATTAACAGATTACCTTCCTCTGTGCTTAATGGGAAATCTCCTTTTGAGATGATCTATAATACCAAGCCTAACTTGTCCAAACTTCTTTGGATGTTTATGCTTTGCTATTGTTCTTAATAATCATGATAAGCTTGGTAGCAGGTCTGAGAAATGTGTTATGATGGGGTATTCTAGTGTTAAAAAGGGTTATAGATTATATAGTCTTGACAAGCATCAGTTCATATATTCCAGGGATGTTAAGTTTTTTGAAACTGTATTTCCTTTTAAAGATTCTGATCTAAATAGTTCAGTATCTGGTTCTAATGTTTTTCAAGATATAAATCATTTAAACTTTTTTGACCTGGACTACCCTGAGATACCCAGTGATGAGAATAGTGATGACCCTAGTCTGAATAGTGATTCAGTTGATCATAGTGATAGTAGCCACTCTCCTGTTTCTGGTGAGAATGATGACACTAATGATATTCCAGATTCTGGAATTGATGCTGATATTAGTGATCACTTTCATGCCACTCAGGATGAGCAGGTAACCACACTTGAAGAAAATATTATGTCTGAGGGAAATGAGGATATTAATCCAATGACCAATTCTCAGGGTACTCAAAACTTAAGAAGATCCTCTAGACAATATGTTTTTCCAAAGAATTATAATGATTTTGTTGTTGAGTCTAAAGTTAAATATGGTCTTGAAAAGTTTGTTGGTTATGCAAAGCTAAATACTGAAAACTTGTGTTTTGTCACTGAATTAAACAAGAGTCATGAACCAAAAACTTTTTCTAAGGCTTCAAGATATTCTCATTGGACTGATGCTATGAACAAGGAAATGGAAGCATTACTTAGAAATGATACATGGGATCTTGTTGATTTTCCTAAGGAAAAAAAAGCTATTAGTAGTAAGTGGTTATGGAAAATTAAGTTCAATTCTAGTGGTGAGATTGAAAGATATAAAGCTAGACTTGTTGCTTTAGGTTGTAATCAAAGAGAAGGGATTGATTATGAGGAGACTTTCTCTCTTGCTATTAAAATGACCACTGTTAGATGTTTGTTGAATATTGTTGTGCTTAATGATTGGCCTATGTTTCAACTTGATATTGATAATG
The DNA here is from genome assembly GCA_026074375.1 of Tanacetum coccineum. Taxonomy (NCBI): domain Eukaryota; kingdom Viridiplantae; phylum Streptophyta; class Magnoliopsida; order Asterales; family Asteraceae; genus Tanacetum; species Tanacetum coccineum. The sequence goes on along the minus strand of BQNB010004791.1, from coordinate 74,024 downwards.
CTTTTCTTTATGGTGATCTTAATGAGGTTGTTTATATGAAACCTCCTCAAGGTTATTATGCTTCTGATTGTAACAAAGTGTGCAGACTTAAAAAGTCTCTATATGGGTTGAAACAGGCTCCTAGACAATGGAATGCTAAACTGACTTGTGCTTTGGTTGAAAATGGTTTTAGTCAAAGTAAATCTGATTACTCTTTGTTTACCAAGTCTGATAATGGTGTCTTTCTTGCATTACTTGTTTATGTTGATGATATCATTATTACTGGTAATGATACTTCTGAAATTGAGAAATTTAAAGAGTTTTTGAGAACCAAGTTTATGATCAAAGATTTAGGAAATTTGAAGTATTTTCTTAGGATTGAAGTGATTAATACTGATAAAGGTATTTGTCTTAATCAAAGGAAATATGTGCTAGATTTGTTGACTGATTATGGTATGCTAGCTTGTAAACCTGCTAGAACTCCTATGTTGTCTAAAGTTTCTATATCTAATGAGGCTACTAGTATTGATCCTTTGCTTGACAATATTGTTGATTATCAAAAACTTATGGGAAAGTTGATTTACTTGACTAACACAAGGCCAGATATTTCATATGATGTTCCTTTTTTAAGTCAGTTTATGGATGCTCCTTTGAAGTCTCATCTAAGGTCTGCTTTTAAGATATTGAGATATCTTAAGGGTTCTCCAGGTTTGGGTATTCATATTACAAAGACTTCTGGTATGTATCTCAAAGCTTATTCTGATGCTGATTGGACTAAATGTGTAGTAACTAGGAAATCAGTTACTGGATATTGTATCTTTATAAATGATAATCTGATTTCCTGGAAAACCAAAAAACAGAATACAATTTCTAAATCCTCTAGTGAGGCTGAGTACAGAGCTCTTGCTTCTGTAACTAGTGAAGTAATTTGGGTTTTAAAAGTGTTAAAAGATTTGGGATATGACAATCTTTTACCAGTTTCTCTTTTCTGTGACAGTAAACCAGCAATTAAGATTGCTGTCAATCCTGTTTTTCATGAGAGAATAAAGCATCTTGAAATTGACTTACACTTTGTAAGAGAGAAAATTTTAAAAGGGGTTATTAAAACTGTTAAAGTGGAATCTGCAGATCAAATTGCAGATATCCTAACTAAAGGATTGGATACAATTCAGCATAATAAGTTGGTTCATAATCTGGGAATGATTAATCTATATCAGATATAGATTAAGGGGGGATGTTGAAAGATATAATCTATATCTGATATTTGTTCTTCAGGGTCTTATTATGTCATTTCTTGTTTTTCAGTTTATGCTGCATAAAAGTGTTGTGCTGGTTTTGTAAAGTTGCTGAAAGATAAAGGGTCAGAAGTGTTGAGATGAAGAAAGATTTAAGTCGGTGTTGAGCTGGTCTATATAAGCAGAAGTCCGATTCTCTCTCCTCACTTTTTTGATCTGTTTTTCACACACATTCACTCTCTCTCGTTTATTCATTGTTGTAACCCTATTTTGAGAGATCATCTTGATCTTGTGATTCAGTTTCATTGTTTGTAAAACTATTATCAATTTAGATAATAGGAACACACCAGAGTAGCTGTGGTGTTCATTGTTTGATTGAGATCAGGTTTTGTTTTGAATCTGGTTGTGTTTGTTCTTGATTAATTGAGATTAATCAAGTTGTTTTGAGATCAAATTATATTTTTCTTCAATTACATATCTTCTCCACAAGGTGAATAATGTTTGTTTCAGATAAAATAATGAGCTGTGAACACATTTATATGTACTATATCTTCTAACAACCAAAGTACATAAGCCATTGTGGTAAATGTAATTGCAGTTTCCACTTCTTCAAAAGTCAATGTTGCTTAGAGAGAGGAGAATCTGAAGGTTTTACCGTGGACCTTCATGATATCCCTATTGGTTCAGATGCTTTCGAGCTGTGTGCCAAATTCTGCTATAGAATAAAAATTGATCTCAGTGCCCATAACATCATGCCAGTGATATGTGCTGCCAAGTTCCTGCTAATGACAGAATCAGTTAGAGATGGAAGCTTCATCTCAAAGCTTGAAGTATTCTTTGACTCGTGCATTCTTGAAGGGTGGAAGGATGTTGTTGTTTCATTAGAGACTACAGATAGGCATTCGAAATGGTCTAAAAATTTTAGGATTATCAGAAGGTGCATCAACTTTGTAGTTGATAAAATACTCACACCTTCACTAAAGGTAATAACAAATGTATATTTTCATCTTGACAGTAACCCATTTTTCGTGTTATAAAAATAATCAGATATTCCAAGATATGAACTTTTAACTAAAAGGACGATCCTTAGGTTTGTTGGTCTTACACTTATACAAGACCAGGATATGCACATAGGAAGCACCACAAGTCTGCCCTTAAGCGTGGCTCGAGCTCAAGTTACTCGACAAAATATTGACTCGTTTACACCTCTACCCGGTCTTCATATTTGCGACTTGTTTACTTGTTGTATACTCGTTTTACATGTTAGAGTTTTAATCTATCATATTGATACTTTTTATGTTTATAAAAAATGATTATACAACTTTCAATATTTGTAAATTACTTTAGTTGCATAAAGAAAGAGGAAATCAATTTTTTTAAAAGAAAACTTCATACATTTTGTTAGGTATAAAAATGTAAGAACATAAGCCATAGTTAACAAAATTACTATATAGAAAAAATAAAGTTTTTGCTTTTACCTTGTAGTTGATTTTTGGTATTTCCTATTTTGAAGTAAATCCTCATGTCTGACATCATGGCTTGCGACCCTGGATTCATCATCTAACCACCACCACCTATGCCGTAAAAAGATGGATTCTGGCTATCAAGATTCTGGTACTGAGGAGAGCCTACTGCACCATTGGTTGCCCCTTTCATATGCGAGTTCATTGGTGATCCTTGTCTAGTTGCGGAGAGATTCAAATCTGAAAGACTGGTTATTACTGAACACTACAACAAAATGAATACTTCGGGTCGACTAAATCGACCCTAAAAAACAAATTATAAATTCAACCGGTTGATGATCATGGCCCTAAATGTTTGACAAATATGGCACTTTCGATATACCGGAACCTCCGTGATATTTGGTATATTATGGGTCGGTTGTTGGTTCATGGTATTGCCTTAGCATTTTCGCTGTGAGTAATAATGGTACTAACTTTGCGGTCATGGGTAATGAAGGGACGAGGTTATGGGTCAATGAACCGTAGGTAACTTTATTAAGGTTTGGCACCAAGTCTTTTAAGGAGAAATATTCTTTTTAGTATTTGGATGCTTGGTAGAGTTTATGATGAATGTTTTCAAACAACTCGTTATATTCGACACATACATTGAAACTTTCCTATAAAGTTATGAAAATTTCAAGGAGTGTTAAAGATCTCCGAGCGAGGTTTAACAAGTGTCGAGTACGAAGAGAGTTTGGCCTCCTCACCTTCAGATTTGTTTGTCCTTTGATATCGCATCGTATTTTTAACATTTGGGTTGAATTTTATGTTTATTTCCATTTGATATCATAGATACTAAACTTGGGGACATGGAATGTGTGTTTGTCATGCACCTAAGCTTACGTAATGTACAGAATCGTATAAAATGTACGTTTTTCTCATAATCCAAATCATGAAAAATGTCATATATCATTATTTTCATCATTTTATATCACTATCGTGATAAATCATCTGTTTAATAAAAGTCGCAAAACCGCGAAAACAACTACACTATTTAATTGCGTTGGATCGAACATTCACATAAGCAGATTTTATGTATGTTGTTAATCCCACTTCAGTGAGGATTTCATATTCACTTCTGTAGCACACAGAATGTAAGATTTTCTGTGAATGGATTTTGTGGTAACAAAAGTGAGTCCAACATAACATGAATCCAAAAATTTGATATCAGAAACAACCACAGAATTCGAAAAGTAAACATTTCAAACTTCCAATATCACATTGAAAGGAAAAGTTAACGCGATGTACATCTCTTGCTTCCTTATAAAACCCACATATAAACAAGTATTTCTCTACCGCATATAACAATAGATACATACAGGATTTATTGCACAGCCTTAATACATTACATTACATTTGCACATTCCAAAAGAATTTTGAAAAAAATAAAATGTGTATTAGGATGGTGGTTTTTTATCATTATCTGCCGGACATGAGGCTCACAAGAGTCTGGTTATCATAAAAGGAGCCAACATCCCAGTCTTCTGTGGACGACGAGAGAGTCATCAGTGCGACCACAATAGATCTCATGCTTGGACGAGAGAGTAAGTGCCCAACACACCTAAGAAAATGTTACTTGTGCACTACAAGGGTGGCAAATTGAACACTTGAGTATTGGGTAACTTTTTAGTGTGGGTCAGAAGTGACAAACAGTTTGCCCGGGACCTGAGTTCCCCACAAGCACAATTCTTGTTCGTCTCTTTTATGAATTATCAAGTTACGGTGCTAATTACAATTATTTATCCCCCTCCACATTCACTATTGTAAAGTTATATTTACATCTCAAATAAATATAAGTATAACCCAATATTGTTTTAATCAACTAAACCAATAAAGAAAAACTTTACAACCTTCAATATCCAACAAGTAGCAAAGAACTAGAAGCTAGCGAACTAAAAGATTACAAATAGATATATTGGATAAAAAAAGTAGGGCTACATACCCGATTAAACACAGTTAACTACTGATAAATTTGTTATATTTCTGTCTACATGGAAACAAAAAGAACAATAATCAGTGTTAAAAAGATATGTGTGCTGATGGGTATGATGCTACTTCATATACCGATTGGGTGACACAAACGTTTCTATGTATCTACCTTCTTCAGAGATTATATTATTGTTACCATCCACTCTAACTTTGGCATACTCAACGTCGTCATAGATGTTGCCTTTTTGGTTGCCTTTGCCTTTGAAGTAGTGCTTCTTCTTATTGATGAGATCTACTTCATAAATTTTATGTTTGTAAGAATCACACTCGTTCCTCATGAGCCATTTTCCGTTCTTCATTAAGTGGAAAGGAATCAAAGAGGTAATATGAAAATCATAAACATGCGGCCTTAGTTGATAAGTTAACACTTCTTTCATATTCCCATATTCATCCAACTTCCACAACTTAATACAGGTCGTCCTTCTGAAACCATTATCACAACTTCCGTGAATGTCATACTTGACACAAACATGAATGCAATCATTTTTAACCACAATAGCGGCAAAATAATACTCATTTGGATCATCATCCACATTCGGAGTTTTTATCTTTGAGAACTGTTCAGTTTTTGTGTCAAACCTTATAATTGAACTTAACCGATCATTTGAGTTTTCTAAAAAGTAGAGGTTTTCATTCAAATAAGTACCTCTACTCCAACGTTCATTATAAAGTCTACTTGTATGTTGAAAGACGTGTACTTTTCTCCATGAGTCCGATCTCAACGAGTATATGTAAACATTACCGTGAAAGAAATTTACATATAGAAGCTTGTAGTCATCTTCACAACAGCTGTAATACAATCCAAACGCTGAACCGTACCACCAAATTTTGTTGCATTCCTTGTGAGAATAAGATTTGGACAACCTCTTATATTCATTCGTCAAAGGATTCCATAAGATTAGATGGGAGTATACACAAGAAACCCTCTCATGTATGCCTAGACATACCAATCCATGAAAAGAAGCTAGAATACGAATTTTATAAGGAGTGATACCTTCGAATGGTGGTAAAGGGCGGCGTGTGGGAGTTAAACCCTTATCACTCGGTGGCGCTTCGCAGTCGATGGTGGCAAACTCCAGTGATTTTTCTGTTTTAGATAAAACCAGAAGTTTAAGGTTGTATTGATGGTGGTCGATGTACATGTTTTGAAACATGTCCGACATAAGGAACGAGTGCCATTCTTTCGAAACACACTTGAAACGGCCAACAGATTTGGCTGGAACTCTTGGTAGTATTTGGTTCAATATGACGTCATGTGGAACATGCACCTCCATTATCGATCTCTTTGGTTTATGTTTCAATAACTATAGGGTTTAGAAAAAATATAAATAATGTAATTAGACGTAGGTTGTTGTTTTTTATAAGAGCTGTTGGGAAACCTGCATACTTATATTAGTGCAGATCGAATAATATGAACAAGTAAATCAACCAAAATAACGACAGATAATAAAAGCAGTAAAAGAACGAGGCTCGTGTTTAACACGATTCCCTTAAAACAGATTCGCCGTCTGTTTCCCAGGGTACAACGTTCAAAGCTGTTGTACAGCCGGACCTGACATACTTGCCTGAAATATCACGGAAAACAGAGTACTTCTGATCGACAAGACAGCTGGAAAACTTGTTAATGGAGATTCTCTCTCTTGTGTGTTTTTTCTTATTTTGTGTCCTGGAATGGTTGAGATTGCCATCTATTTATACACATTCATATGCGTATGGTGTAATGGTGCAATCAATGTCAATTAATGCCTTAATAATGATTCATTAATTTTCTGTTATGAACCTTTGAGTCAAATAATAACCGCCAATTAAATTGTCAATTAATGACCCATTAATTTACAGTTATAAAAAATTTTTTTACGGGAATTTTTGTGTAAGAAAATCATAAATAGTTAAAAGGTGAGGGTCCGTTTTGTATTTTTTTTTACTTTGGGCCAATTTTTAGGCTATTTTTTGTTTTTTTTTTTTTTACTTTGGGCCAGATTTCAGGCTAATTTTGGGCTAGTTTTTTTTCTTACTTGCCAGATTTTGTGCCACCCTTTTATGCGAATTTTATGCTAGTTTGTCAGACAAAATGTGTATATTTATTAGTATAAGTTTTTTTTTTTATATGCTTTATGTGTTGTGGCCTCCATGTATAAAGTGTTATTTTTTTTTTTTTGCATATGGATTTTTTTTAATATAATAATGGTTGTACCGTTTTGTGACCATATCATATTTTAAAGTTAGTAGGTATCGAAGATTTTCCCCGGTGTATTTTTTTTTTATCTGAATAAATCGGAACTTTTGTAATATTTTTTTCCCTCCTACTTTGTGCCTACAAATTTAAAAAAAACAAAAACAAAAACAAAATAATTTAAAAAAAAAACTAAAATCAGGCTAGCCCAAAATGGGAGCCCATTACTGTAGCAGGTGGCCCGAAGTCAAAACGACTTCGTTTTTTTCCATGAATGTGTATATTTATAATTGGTAAAAGATAGATCTACCCTTCAACAGTAACAACCCATGGGCCTAAGCCCATATATTCTTTAGCCCAATCATAGAGACGTTCACGTCCTTCTGGCCTGAGCAATTTAGAGATGAAAAAAAACCGAAAACCAAAACCGAAACCGGAAAAAACCAAAACCCGTAACCGGTCAAAACCGGATTTGATCAAAGGTTTTGGTCAAACAGCTAGTTCTCAACCGGTTTGGGTTTTCAAGCCTCCGATTGGTTGGACCGGTTTTTTTCTGATCGGTTTGGACTGCTTTTTTTTTAATTTGAATTTCGAATTTCAAACGGGTGGGGACCGTGGAAGAGCGTTTTTTTTTATTTTTGGGTTTAATATTTACCATTTTGCCGTTGTATGTTTAGTATAAATAAAAGGGTTGTGTGTTGGTTGAATTACCACTTTCACAAATCACAATCATAAGCAAAAACCACTCTTAAAAGTAAAACCAATTTCTTTTACTAATGACAACTCAATCTAGTTCAACTACCACCGGTGTTGGTTCTATCAGTGCATTGACGATTCTTGGAGTTTTACCTTGCTCCCGAAACCTTGCTATCTGGAAAAACTTTAACCTTCGTAAGATGTCGGATGGCACGACAAAGGCTCAATGTAAGCTTTACTTTCATTTTTTATCGTCGGGATCCAACTCGACATTGAAGGCTCACATCAACAACAAGTATTGTGAAACACTCAAGTCGGTTCCTGAAGCAGGTCAATCGTCTATGGCTCGAGATGAGGGTATTTTTGTGTACAATTCGAATGTTGTTCGTGAATAATTCGCGGGTTTGGTGATTCAAGAAGCCTTGTCGTTCAACCACTTTGACAACCCTCGAATGACGAGGGTGTTTCAAAACCATCTTCAACCAAAGTATAATCATGTAAGTCGCACTACTCTAAAACCCGATGCAATGAAATTATGAAAAACGGCTAAACAACAATTAATAGATAGTTTTCTGAATTTAAATGCTAGTGTCAACATAACAATGGATGTTTGGTCCGCTCCTTATGATTTGCCCGGTTCGTACCTTTGTGTTACAGCATATTGGATTGAGCCCGAAACTTGGCAAATGATGAAGCGGGTCATTGCATTCAAAGACTTTCCGGTTCCCTTGAGTTGCTTTATTCAAAATGTTGAGAAAAGTGTTTGTCAAATTTCATTTTGAAGAAAAAAAATCAATTACGTTGGATAATGCTAGCGATAATACAAAAGCCATTGGTAGACTACAATTAAAATACATTCCACCTATGGACGGCATATTTTATCATAGTCGATGTGTTGCACACATCATTAATTTGGTTGTGCAATTCGGATTAGCGGTGCTCCCGATAGATGTAATGAAAGAATCTTTTAAACAAATGTTAAAAGATATATTTAAATCGGGTAGTAAAACATATGTTGACTATATTCAATTGTGTAAGCAAGCGGGGAAACCTTGTTTAGCACCTAATTGAGACGTTTCGATAAGATGGAATTTCACTTATCATGTGTTCCAATGTGGTCTAAAAAAAATTATAATATTTTCATGACACTTTGTCCGACGCCGGTAAGTGTAGTCCATTTCCGGTTGAACATTGAGTTACTATTGAAAATCTAACCCGATTACTGAAAGTTTTTAACAATGTCACGAAAATATTATCGGGGGGTTATTATTCAACATCTCTATTGGCACTCCAACAAATATTCTTCATGTGTACAAAACTAACCAAATTTGAATTTAATGGTGATATATATTCAAGTATGGTTATACCAATGAAAAAAAAGCTTAAGAAATATTTTGAAAAAATGTCACCGGTAATTACTTGTGCGGCCGCTTTGAATCCATTTTTTAATGTAAGCGGGGTAGAGTTACTTATCGAGTCGATTTCAACTGATTTGGAGTGTTTTCACGATGACTTTGCAACTAAGGCAAAAGATCGATTCAACAAATTTGTAGAAGGTTTGTATAATATTTATTTTCTGAAATATGGTAACCGAACTCAGTCAACGAGTTCGGCTTCTTCATCAAGGTCGAATTCAAGGAATCCGATATCTCAATTGCTACACCGGTTAAGAGACCATTCCAACAAACGGGCAAAGAATTATCGTTTAGCGAGCAAGGAATATGAGAGATATGTCACAACCGATTTTATCTCCCATATTCCGATCGATGAGTTTGCAAGTTTTGATGTTTTGAGTTTTTGGAAATCAAAGGAAAGTCAATTTCCCGTTCTATCCAGAATGGCCTGGGATATACTAAGTGTACAAGCTACTTCGGTAGCTTCCGAATCCGCTTTTTCAACAAGTGGAAGGGTGTTATCAACCCGAAGAACAAGACTCACATCGGCGTCTTTGGAGATGTGTATGTGTCTAAAGGATCACTTGCACACAACCGATCGAATACAACACACATTAAATCTTGAAAACTCCCTAGACTTTGAAGAAGCGATCTTGGATGAAGAGGTGTTAGCGAATGAAGCGATATCACTTTCCAATGAAGAAATCGCACTAGATGAAGCTGCTTTCGAAGCTAGGTCCAACGGATCCGGAGATGAAATTGAAATCACCTCTGATTAGCTTTCTGAATTCCGATGTATTATGTTTGATGTATTTCCTTTCCGATGTATTTTATTTCCGATGTATTATGTTTTGTATTAAATAAAAGTTGAAGTTTATTGAGTTTATTTTGTATAAAATGACGACAAATAAAAAAAATACAAACTGAAAACCGGTTAACCGGCAAAAACCGGTTGGGAACCGGTCCCAAACCGCTTTGAACCGGTTGGGTTTTTTCCCCCGACTACTGGTTTGGACCCGAACCGGTTAACCGGTCCAACCGGTTTTTCCAAACGGTTGACCAAAACCGGTTACGGTTTGACCAAAACCGAAACTGAAACGGGTTAACCGGTTTGTGCATCTCTACTAAGCATCACTTCAAGTTTGATAGTTTGTTCTCCTTATATGGTATTTACAATTACTCGATTAGTGTATTACTGGCGAGATCCAAAAACTAAACTGAACCGAAAGAATTAAAAGTAAAACGCATTGTTATAAAAGTAAAACGCATTGTTATGAATGCATTAATGTGTCATCAAAGTGACGTTAAAGTGTTGCCAAAATTTTCACAAAAAATTAAAAACTAAAAAGACATTGGGGCACGTGAATTGATGTTCATATTTTTAGTAACATCAACTTTGTTATTGTTAGAAGAGTGAGAGCCGGATAGTAACTCAGTTTTCCACTAATTCCTTGTAAATATCATGAACTTCTAATACAAGTCGTTATTTTTATTAATAATAATAATAATAATAATAATAATAATAACAATAATAATAAATAAATAATTAAAATGAAAATAATAATAACAATACTAACTATTCTGATTAATCAATCTCTTTTGAACATTTTGTTGAACAATAATTTTAAGAAAGGATAAAAGACAAAAATGCTCTATGTTACGTCTCTAAAACTTGATTCTTTTATGCATAACTGATTCACAGGCACTTAAATGAAAAATAATGTATCCATATATTAATTTTCTTGTTTGTGTAACTACACACGAGGAGATGCTATCGTTGCAAGCACTTGGCACCATAACTAGGGAGCAAATATTGGTGCAAGTCCTTGGGGGTAAGCAGGGCGGACATCCGCCGGGGCAGGGGCAGAAAGGTCGTTGAGGTCGGGTTCTCAACCGCGTTTGGCTCGCAAGACCAACGCACTCCATTCTACTCCCATCAATAGATAAATGAGGTCGTGCATCTTGTTACCCAAAGAGAAGCGAACCGGAAGCAAAATAAAGATTTCGAGCGAATGGGTTGCCTACCTTTCCCACTCACAAGGTATGCAAGAGTTAGCTAACATGCTTCTGCTTTTTATTTTCCTCCTCTTTTCTATTTTTTTTGGTTTCCCCGCGAGTGGGAACACCTCCGCGAGCGAAGATCCTTTCGCGAGCGGGAATGGGGATCCTTCCTCGAGCGATGATGAGGATAGGGGAACTGGGAATGGTGGGGATCTATGGGCATGACAGTAGTGTTTCTTGCATAAACTTTAGTTTGGTGTTGTTACGGATATTTGTGGTTATGTATGGATTTGCGAATATTGTTGTCTTTTGTTGGATGTTTAGGCGTATAACTATGTTTTAGGATGTATGTATGCACTTTAGTCGAACTATGTAGGCGAATATGTAATTTTGGCAAATCTTTGAATGTTGTGTGTGGATTTGCATTATTTGATACACATTTTGGACTACATATTATTGTGGTATTCATGTAGATTTTTTTTCCGAAAATACCGGGAAAAGCTACATATTACAGCAAAAATGTGTGGGTGGATTTGGCGAGGACATGTCCTCCCTTAATGTCCTCGCCAAAGCCTGAGCCTTTCCACGTCACTAAAACCCTATTACTTTAACATAAAAATAATTAATTTAATTAAGTAATCGTGTCTAGTGTAAACACTTTGGCGAGGACAATTAGGAGACATGTCCTCGTTAAAGATCTGTGGGCCGTGCTTGTTATCTTTGACTAAGAAAATTGTGGGTCCCGTAAAGGTTGTCGATAAAGAATTGAATCCATCGTCGCTAATGTTTTTGGCTACGAGGCTTTGGCGACGACAGAAGGGAGGACCTGTCGTCGGCAAAGATATTTGGAAACGACGTGTCCTCTCGGGGGCGATAAAAGGTCCTCCCAATGGGGGTAATTCTACTGGTGGTTATACCCAGAACAGGGTTAAGATAGTCAACGGTTACCGAATATCACTTAGAATCGTGAAATCACTTTTCTAAGAAGACTATTCGACCCTATGTGTGGGTTACAGAATACCTTCTTGAGATAAAACCATGTGTTTGTACTTGTTTTGGCACAAAGCAAGAACCCTTCGCTTCTAAGTGTTTATGTTTTCTGTTTCATTTTCATGCATTTTGAATTTCCTATTTATAGGAAAATACTCAAAGATGGTATATAGGAAGGGGATAACATGGCTACAATCCCCCTCACGATTTATAGCACAGAATTGTAGTCAGTTGACTACAATTAATTGTAGCTAATGTTTCCCCATATAGGAATTATGAGAATTAATCAGCTCATTAGTCGCCCCACAATTGTCCTCAACAAGCTCACTCAAGAGCACACATGCTGAAGTGACTAGAGACTGAAAGAATCACTAATGAGATAACCCGTTGAGGATACATCTTCTGATGAGTTACTCCTGATGAGATCTTTCAGCTTACTACTCAAAGAGTATGAAGCTATATCATTCAGTTCATAGTTATACTCACTAATAGTGAAATTCCATTTCCCACTATAAGAGTCAGGGTGGTTTGGCGACCTAATGGGTGTACACTCCAAACCTTCAAACCAGGGACGGAACTTGAGCGGTTTTACGAGGGGGGCCGAGACGAAAATCATAATGTATATATACAAAAAAGAAAGACAAGAAATACGCGATAACTCACAAAATAGTTTAAGATTGGGAGAATGGGAGATTGGTAGGAGTTGCAGAGAAGGTTTTTAGTTGTTTCGTGTTTGGTAAAGAAACAAAATGTGAAAAAAGAAAATTAATTTGCATTTGACGTTACTTTCGAGGGGGGCACAATGTAATTTTTTTCTAATGTATATCTACATAGTACAAAATTGGTACTTATAAGCAAAATTTTTGGGGGGGCCACAACCCCCCTTGGCCCTTTATATCTTCCGTCCCTGCTTCAAACTCATTTTCATGTGTGACCTGAAGCCCTCAATTGCACTAAATTTCCAACAATCTCCTTCAATTTACTACAATATTTTGCATGAAAATTAAACATTAAACAAAACCAGTGCATAAACAAAATTATCTTGAAGATTGAATTTCCCACGTTCAAATGTTTGAGAATCGGAGTGTTCTAAGAATTGAACCCTTCAACCCATTGGAATAACTAAAGATAACATACACACAAAGTTTTCAAACACTTAAACACTCCTAACACAAAATAAACCATGTATCCATATCCTATTCATGGATGTTACAAGAGCTAAAAGCCTAAAGCTATCTGACTTCACATTCACATAATCACATAGGTAGTTCTCTTTTTATTGGTATAAGGGTCCGTTATTGGGTACTGTTAGTAATAAATTCGTGTCGGGTTTAGTGGTGTCAAAGTCCTTTGTCGGGTCCGGCCTCCAAATGACTTGAATGCTTGATCTTGTACTAGAGCAAGAGAATTAAGATGATTTTCTGCACAATCAAAAGTAAACCGTTAGCCTTACCGCAGGGTGGACCTCGCGATTAAGCTCCGGCGTGAGAGTAAGTACACATGTTTGTCAGAGAATGCCAGAGTATGTGTGTGTGTTAATGATTAGACAGAATGTACCTTTTTGGGGGTGTGAAATGACCTTTATTTATAGGTAAGCCTAATACTAGGGTTTCCTAGTATTTCGCTTGTAACCGTTGGTGGCCGGAGTAGGTCCCTTGTCGGGCAAGGGTCCACGTATAATTGTGTTTGCGGACGCGAGTATTCTTCTACGGCCGGTGTTTGTCCGCGGAGGAGCACGGGGTGCGGTTGAGAAGATACTCACGTGCGTCTTTGAAATATCCGGAGCATGGCCCTTGTCAGGCTTAACATTCCAGCTATTTGTTGTATTGGGCCTGGGCCCATATACGTATACTATGAACTAAGCCCAGTAAGCTTGGTGTTCATACTATACGTTATCAGGGGTTTTAGGCAGGTTTTTGGGTCAAACAAACTGGTTCTCAACCGGTTTGGGTTTTTCAAGCCTTCCCACTTGTTGGACAGTTTATTCGATCGGTTTGGAATGTTTTTTTTTTTTATTTTGATTTTCGAATTTCAAACCGGTGCGTGGACCAGGGAGGAGCCTTTTTTTTTTTTGGTGTAATATTTCCCATTTTGCGTTGATATGTTTTGTATAAATAAAGGTGGTTGTTATTTTGTGTTGGTTGAATACCACTTTCAAAATACAAATCATAAGCAAAAAACACTCTTAAAAGTAAAACTAATTTCTTTCACTAATGGAACTCAATCTAGTTCAACTACCACCGGTGTTGGTTCTATCAGTGCATTGACGATTCTTGAAGTTTTACCTTGCTCCCGAAACCTCGCTATCTGGAAAAACTTCAACCTTCGTAAGATGTCGGATGGCACGACAAAGGCTCAATGTAAGCTTTACTTTCATTTTTTATCGTCGAGATCCAACTCGACGTTGAAGGCTCACATCAACAACAAGTATTGTGAAACACTCAAGTCGGTTTCTGAAGCAGGTCAATCGTCTATGGCTAGAGATGGGGGTATTTTTTTGTACAATTCGAATGTTGTTCGTGAACAATTCGCGGGTTTGGTGATTCAAAAAGCCTTGCCGTTCAACCAATTTGACAACCCTTAGAATGACGAGGGTTTGTTTCAAATCCATCTTCAACAATAGTATAATCATGTAAGTCGCACTACTCTAAAACCCGATGCAATGAAATTATGAAAAACGGCTAAACAACAATTAATGGATAGTTTTCTGAATTTAAATGCTAGTGTCAACATAACAATGGATGTTTGGTCTGCTCTTTATGATTTGCCCGGTTCGTACCTTTGTGTTACAGCATATTGGATTGAGCCCGAAACTTGGCAAATGATGAAGTGGGTCATTGCATTCAAAGACTTTCCGGTTCCCTTGAGTTGCTTTATTCAAAATGTTGAGAAAAGTGTTTGTCAAATGTCATTTTGAAGAAAAAAATCAATTACGTTGGATAATACTAGCGATAATACAAAAGCCATTGGTAGACTACAATTAAAATATATTCCACCTATGGACGGCATATTTTATCATAGTCGATGTGTTGGCACCTAATCATTATTTGGTTGCTGCAATTCGGATAGCGTGCTCCCCGTAGATGTAATGAAAGAATCTTTTATAAACAAAATGTCAAAAGATATATTTAAAGCGGGTAGTAATACATATTGTTTGTGTACTATATTCAATTGTGTAATAAACAAGCGGGGAAAACCTTGTTTAGCACCTAATTGAGAAGTTCGTATTTAAAGATGGAATTTCACCTTATCTTTGTGTTCCAAGTGGTCTAATAACAAAAACAAAAATTTATACATATTTTCATGACACTTTGTCCTGTCGGCCAGGTAAGGGTAGTCATTTGCCGGTTGAAAATTGAGTTACTATTGAAAATTCTTAACCCGATTATTGGGAAGTTTTTTAACATGTCACGAAAATATTTTCGGGGGTATTAGTCAACATCTCCAATGACACTCCAACAAATATTTTCATGTGTACAAAACTAACCAAATTTGAATTTAATGGTGATATATATTCAAGTATGGTTATACCAATGAAAAAAAAGCTTAAGAAATATTTTGAAAAAATGCCACCGGTAATTACTTGTGCGGCCGCTTTGAATCCATTTTTTAATGTAAGCGGGGTAGAGTTACCTATCGAGTCGAT
This sequence comes from Tanacetum coccineum, assembly GCA_026074375.1. NCBI lineage: Eukaryota > Viridiplantae > Streptophyta > Magnoliopsida > Asterales > Asteraceae > Tanacetum > Tanacetum coccineum. The sequence goes on along the minus strand of BQNB010004791.1, from coordinate 58,419 downwards.
TTCAACTGATTTGGAGTGTTTTACGAACTAAGGCAAAAGATCGATTCAACAAATTTGTGTAGTAAGGTTTGTTAATATTTATTTTCTGAAATATGTAACCGAACTCAGTCAACGAGTTGTGCTTCTTCAATCAAGGTTCGAATTCAAGGTAATCCGATTTCTCAATTGTACATCAAGCGTTAAGAGACCCATTCCAACAAATGGGCATAAGAATTATGTTAGCGAGCAAGGGATATGAGAGATATGTTAAAAAACCGTTTATTATTCTCCCATATTCCGATAGATGAGTTTGCATGTTTTGATGTTTTGAGATTTTGGAAATCAAAGGAAAGTCATTCCCGTTATATCAGAATGGCCTGGGATATACCTAATGTACAAGATACTTCGTAGCTTTCCGAATCCGCCTTTTCAACAAGTTGGCTATGGGTGTTATCACCGATGAACAAGACTACACTCGGCGTCTATGGGAGATGTGTATGTGTCTCTAAAGATCAACTTGCAACATAACGATCGACTACCAACACACATTAATATCTTGAATACTCCCTTGACTTTGAAGAAGCGATTTGGAGGAAGAGGTGTTAGCGAAATGAAGCGATATCACTTTCCAATGAAGAAATCGCACTAGATGAAGCTGCTTTCGAAGCTAGGTCCAACGGATCCGGAGATGAAATTGAAATCACCTCTGATTAGCTTTCTGAATTCCGATGTATTATGTTTGATGTATTTCCTTTCCGATGTATTTTATTTCCGATGTATGTGTTGTATTAAATAAAAGTTGAAGTTTATTGAGTTTATTTTGTATAAAATGACGACAAATAAAAAAAATACAAACTGAAAACCGGTTAACCGGCAAAAACCGGTTGGGAACCAGTCCCAAACCGCTTTGAACCGGTTGGGTTTTTTCCCCCGACTACTGGTTTGGACCCGAAGGTTACCCGGTCAAACGGTTTTTCAAACGGTTGCCCAAAACCGGTTATGGTTTGACCAACCGAAATGAAACGGGTTAACCGGTTTGCCGCAATCTTACTAGCATTCACTTCAAGTTTGATAGTTTGTTCTCCTTATATGGTATTTACAATTACTCAATTAGTATTGTATTCCTCGCAAGATCTGAAAACAAAACTGAACCGAAAGAATTAAAAGTAAAACGCATTGTTATGAATGCATTAATGTGTCATCAAAGTGACGTTAAAGTGTTGCCAAAATTTTCACAAAAAATTAAAAACTAAAAAGACATTGGGGCACGTGAATTGATGTTCATATTTTTAGTAGGATCAACTTTGTTATTGTTAGAGGAGTGAAAGCCAGATAGTAACTCAGTTTTCCACTAATTCCTTGTAAATATCATGAACTTCTAATACAAGTCGTTATTTTTTATTAATAATAATAATAATAATAATAATAACAATAATAATAAATAAATAATTAAAATGAAAATAATAATAACAATACTAACTATTCTGATTAATCAATCTCTTTGAACCTGTGTGAAACAATAAGTTTAGAAAGGGATAATAAAAGACGAAAATGCTCTATGTACTTCTTCTAAACACGATTTCATTATGCATAACTAACTGATTCACAAGCACTTAAATGAAAAATAATTTATCCAGACTGCATTATATTAAATTTTCAGGTTTTTGTATCTACTCACGAGGAGTGCTACGGTGCAAGCACTTGGCTCCATAACTAGGAGCATAATATACTGGTGCAGTCCTTGGGGTAAGCAGGCGCGGACATCCGCTGGGGAAGGGGCAGAAAAGAAGGTCGTTGAGGTCGGGGTTCTCAAACCGCGTTTGGCTCGCAAAGACAAGAACTCCATTCTACTCCCATCAATAGTTAAATGAGGTCGTGCATTCTTGTTACCCAAAGAGAAGCGAACCGAAAGCTAAATTAAGATTCGAGCGTATGGGTTGCCACTTTCCCACTCACAAGGTATGCGAGAGTTAGCTAACATGCTTTCTGGGGTCGCGTTTGGGAACACCTTGCGAGCGAAGATCCTTTCGGCGAGCGGGGAATGGGGATCTCCTTCCTCTGAGCGAGAAACCTATGATGAGGATAGGGGAACTGGGAAGGTGGGGATTCTGTTCATGGGGCATGAAGTAGTTTTTGCATAAACTTTAGTTTGTTGGTGTTGTTACTGTTATTTGTGGTTATGTATGGATTTGGGATTATTGTTTGTCTTTTGTTGGATGTTTAGGCGTATAACTTATGTTTTAGGGGATGTTGTTATGAACTGTGGTCATGTAGCGAATATGTATTTGGCAAATCTTGAAATGTTGTGTGTGGATATGCATTATTTGTTACACATTTTGGAACTACATACTATTGTGTTAACATGTAGTTTTTTTTCCGAAAAAACCTGGAAAAAGCTACATATTACAGCAAATAATGTGTGGGTGGATTGAGCGAGTACATGTCTCCCTTAATGTCCTCGCAGAAGCCTATATGGGATAGCATTTTCCACGTCACTAAAACCTATTACTTTAACATAAAATAATTAATTTAAATTAAGTTGTGTGTTAGTGGAACACTTTGGCGAGGACAATTAGGAGACATGTCCTCGTTAAAGATCTGTGGGCCGTGCTTGTTATCTTTGACTAAGAAAATTGTGGGTCCCGTAAAGGTTGTCGATAAAGAATTGAATCCATCGTCGCTAATGTTTTTGGCTACGAGGCTTTGGCGACGACAGAAGGGAAGGAGGACCTGTCGTCGGAAAAAGAGATTTGGAAAAGACATTGTCCTCTCGGGGGCGATAAGAGGTCCTCCCAATGGGGGTATTCTATGGTGGTTATACCACAACAGGGTGTAAGATAATCACGGGTTACCAAATATTCAGTAGTATCGTGAATTCACTTTTCTAAGAAGACTATTTCGACCTATTGTGTGGGTTAAAGTATACTTTATTGAGTATTAATACCATGTGTTTGTACTTGTTTCTGGCACAAATGCAAAGAACCCTTCGCTTCCTAAGTGTTTATGTTTCTGTACTCATTTTCATGCATTTTGAATTTCCTATTTTTAGGAAAATACTCAAAGATGGTATATAGGAACGGGATAACATGGCTACAATCCCCCTCGCAATTTATAGCACAGAATTGTAGCCAGTTGGCTACAATTAATTGTAGCTAATGTTTCCCCATATAGGAATTATGAGAATTAATCAGCTCATTAGTCGCCCCACAATTGTCCTCAAAAAGCTCACTCAGGAGCACACTTGATGGAGTGGACTAGAGACTGAAGAAACACTATTGAGAATAACCGTTGAGGTTACTCTATCCTCATGAGATCTTTCAGCTTACTACTCAAGGAGTATGAAGTATATCTTTCAGTTCTCTAGTTATATCATCTAATAGGTAAATTTCCATTTTCCCACTATAAGAGTCAGGGGTGGTTTGGCGACCTAATGGGTGTGGTGTACACTCCAAACTTCCAAACTAATTTTCATGTTGTGACCTGAAGCCCTCTATTGCACTATATAATTTCCCAACCATTCTACTTTCTCAATTTACTACCAATATTTTGCAATGGAAAATTAAACATTAAAACAAAACGGTGCAATAAACAAAATTATTTGAAAATTGAATTTCCCACGTTCAAATGTTTGAGAATCGGAGTGTTCTAAGAATTGAACCCTTCAACCCATTGGAATAACTAAAGATAACATACACACAAAGTTTTCAAACACTTAAACACTCCTAACACAAAATAAACCATGTATCCATATCCTATTCATGGATGTTACAAGAGCTAAAAGCCTAAAGCTATCTGACTTCACATTCACATAATCACATAGGTAGTTCTCTTTTTATTGGTATAAGGGTCCGTTATTGGGTATTTTGCATGGTCGCTATGAGTTATAATGGTACTAACTTTGCGGTTATCCTCATGGGCTAATTGAAGGAACAAGGTTGTATGGTCAAATGAACGTTACGCTCACATTTTTTAGGTGTTTTGGAAGCCATAGGTATTTTGGATTGATGGGAGAGTTCTTATGATGTATGATTTTTTAAACAACTCATTATATGTGACACTGAAACTTTCCTATAAAGTTATGAAAATGTTAGGGAGTGTCAAAGATCTCCTAGGTTTAACAAGTAGTGTCGAGTTGGTAGAGAGATTGGCTTCACCTTCAGATTTGTTTGTCCTATGATATCACATCGAGTTTTGAACATTTGGGTTTGTTTGGATTTTATGTTTATTTCCAGTTGATATCATAGACATTTTGGGGATAAGGAATGTCATGTACCTGCATATAGAACCTTATCAGATGTACGTTTTTTTCATAATCGAAATCATGAAAAATGTCTCATAATCATCTGTTTACTAAAAGTCATAAAACCGCGAAAACAACTACACTTTTTACTAATTGCATTGGATAATGTCATTTGCCCATATGGTGTTAATCCCACTTCAATGAGGATTTCATATTCACTTCTGTAGCTCACCGAATGTAAAAATTTCTGTGAATGGATTTTGCGGCAATAAAAAGTGAGATCATCGTAACATGAATCTAAAAAATTGATATCAGAAACAACCACAGAATTCAGATAGTAAACATTTCAAACTTCCAATATCACATATGAAAGGAAAAGTTAACGCGATGTATATCTCTTGCTTCTATATGAAACTCATATAAACAAGTACTATTTCTCTACAGCATATAACAATAGATACATACAGGATTTGTTGCACAGCCATAATACATCACATTTGCACATTCCAAAAGAATTTGAAAAAAATAATATGTGTACACGGATGGTGATTGTATAGCACTATCTGCCAGACATGAGGCTCACAAGAGTCTGGTTATCATAAAAGGAGCCAACATCCCAGTCTTCTGTGGATGACGAGAGAGTCATCAGTGCGACCACAATAGATCTCATGCTTGGACGCAATTGTGGATTCTCATGTGTGCAAGCTTTTGCAAGCTGAGCCATCTGCAAACAAGTTCAAAGATTCTGTCATCCATACGGGTACGTCCATGCAACACACCTAAGAAAATGTTACTTGTGCACTACGAGGGTGGAAAATTGAACACTTGTGTATTGGGTAACTTTTTAGTGTGGGTCAGAAGTGACAAACAGTTCGCCCCGGACTTGACTTCCCCGCAAGCACAATTCTTATTATTTTTTATGGATTATCAACTTAAGGTGCTAATTATTATAGGTATATGATTACAGATGACTTTCAAACCGTTTGACCTGCTCGTGTTTCCTTTATAAGTTTGAGTCTGTTTGACCCATTCAACCATCAGAGGGAAGAAAAAAAATCAAGTCATTAGTACCAAACTACCAATGGGTTAACATGCCAAATAACTGAAATCGCACATTGCATAAATGGACTTGTTTATCCTGCCCGCTAGTTTATAAATGAAATTGTTGGAGTTATATCAAGATGTCTTCTTAAATGGCACTTCCAAACAGACAAGATTTACCTTACGAACTGAATCCAAGGGATAGTTATCCCCCATCCTAGGATCAATAATTTTAATCAGGTCGTCTTTTGGATCTGGCTGACTAAGGACTTCATCAAACTGCAGCTCATCAAAGATGAACTTGTTAGTTGCTATTAAATAAGCTAACCATTAGCATCTTTTGAAAAGTATGTGTATAATCAGCTAAAAACGACGTGTGCAATTTTCTTACCAAGGCAACTAGGCCCTTTGATTCAGTTACAGAGCCATTTGCTTTGACTATGGCTTCCTTCGCTGAAATAAGCTCATAAAGTACAACCCCAAATGCATACACATCTACCTTTGGAGAAACATCACCATATTGGTGTACCTGAAATGGAAATATTTGGGAACGTCTTCACCGACTAGAATCTCACAAATAGGCGAAATAAATGACCCAGTTTGATCTACATGTCCAGGTAGAGGTGGCAAAATGGGCGGGTCAGGAGGGTAGGGTAATGTTTTTGCATGTACGCGTCAAACGAGGTCAGGTTGGGTTGGCCCAGAACACTTATGTTTCCTAATTTTAAGCTTATAACAAATCTTATATTATTGATATACAATAGCAACCTTAGGTTCTATGCCTGAAAAGAATTGTGTCCACTTTCGACCCGTTTAACTCATTTGGCCTGTTTCCTTTAAGGCTAATTTTTTATTTTACTAGTTTGATCAGTTAAAAAAAAGCCGAATAGACCCATTTACTTAACCATTGATAAGCAAACGGGTCAAAATTGCCACCTCAAATGTATATGAAAAATCTTTAGCCAGCAGTCATTAAGAGCCATCTATGAGTTTGATGCAGGATTCTGTGAACCCACATACAACTATTTCCCTTTTAGTATAATAACATGATTAACCGAGTGAATATTCATAAAGGAGGAGGATTTACTCTGGTGGCATATATCCGAATGTACCCACAAGACGTGTGGGCAAAGATGTACTTCCTACTTCATTTTGCTTATAAACCTAAATGAGTTGAACCCCCTCCATTTTGCTTATACATTTTCCTAATCAATATTCAACGTGTTGCAGGTGTGGCAACGTAGCTGCAATACTTGAGCTGGATGCTTATCTCAATCAACAGTTTTGTGTATTTGAAGCAGCTCCACAGGTATGTATTCTGGGATTTAAGTGGAAAATAGAGACCACATTATTTCTAATACCTCAAGCCCAGATTAACTTCCAACTTTCCAAGCATGTCCAAAATGCAAATTAACTTTAAAAAACATTTCAAACTTCCCAGAGTAATAAGTGGGCAGTTTGTTTGGAGTATGTGTTTGAAAAAATGGGATTGATACCCATAAAACTCATGCATTATTCATACCCACCTATTCGGATTCCCCTCTTCTCATATACAAACCCATAGTGATTTGGCAGTGTAATTTATAAAAAAAGTGCCATCCAATTTTTTTGAATAAAATTATTCAGGAGGTTTATATGCTTACACTCCTGGAGATTTTGACCAGTTTGACCCATATGTCTTGTTTGAGCAAACGTTGTAATTTTACCTGTTTGAGCCATTATAGACGGAACATTACGCGAATCAACCCATGTACAAGTAAATGGGTCAGAATGGCCTCCTCTAGATGCATGTTCACAGTTTGCCTTTATTCTTGTCATTATGTAAATAACGTTGACATCATTCTCAAGGAATAAACAAGATAAAACAGATAAGGCGTAAAATTGTTATTATGACTGAGTCACTGTTTTATCACAAAAGTTGTGCAGTGTTACATGGTCAATGACTGCAATGCAATAATTGCAGGATTCAAGAGGGGATTATGCCAAAAAGCCAGCGCTAGATTACTTTGTGTGATGAAGGATTTTACTGATGTACACTCAGCGACAAGTATCAATTTGCTTATGATATCGAAGCTTCAAAAAATTTTGTATGGCTCGTGAGCACAAATGGTTTTTACACAATTGTTTGGGAAGCCCTTTTCCTTGGGTGTTTTTTACTCATGTATCATTGAGTTCATTTGTGTGTTTCAGTTGTGCACATACAAGGTGTTTGTTTGTATTGATGAGCTACAGGCACATAACTGACTTGAACCCTCACGGGTCTAAATTTCCAGATTACTTTGGATTCAAGAATATGTTACTAAAGAAAGAGCATTGCTAATTTGCTATATCTTCCTACATAATCCTCCTACTCGTCCTCCTACCCACACAATCATACAACATGTGTCGTGCACTAATTCTTTATCTTGATTTAAGTCATTGATTTTTTCGCACAATCATACAACATGTATGGGTCACTTTTTGATCTTCTTTTATCTTTGATTTGTATGTACCGCATTATTTGCGGATCAGATTTTCTTATTTGGTTGTCACATTATAATTTCTCTTAAATAAATATAGATTCTCATTAATAAGAATTAGTGGGTAGGTTTTTTCAGAAAGTAAGGTATATGCTTGTACATTATAATGACATACGATCAAGTTATATCATACTAGACGGAAACCGAAACTTTCAACAATACATAAACCGAAATGTATAGAACGTGTATTAATATCATTGGTGATATTACTACTAGCGAACATAAAATTTAGGGGTGGAAAATCTAAACCACCCAATCCCTACTCGATGTGTATAGGTAATAGAAAGGACGGCCCCAAAAAATATGCAATTGTTGGAGGAAAAATTACCTCTTTATCAGAAAAAACTGAAAAAAGTAATACAAAACAAAGAAAACATAAATCGGGTTCAAATTGGTACGTCATAGACAATACACCAAAGCACGAACACACCCCAAACTGGTTTGTTTATAGGAATGCTTGCAGAAAATTAATGACCGGAAACCAACTATTGGGAGTGTTAAACCATATGCTGCAACTCAGACCAAATTCTGTTGGAAAATAGCACACTCAAAGAATAAGTGGGAATGGCTATCAGAAACCTCGTTGCAGACTACACATTTAGAATCAGCATCTGTACATTTAATCATGTCTAGGAATACATTGACTGGTTACCTTAGAGCTTAGACCATGGAACCTAATCATGTATCTACGTCATTTCACACATTCAAAACCGAAAAATCTTTTAATCTGCCTTTGGTTGACTTCCGTTTAACCTTTACTTCTCCCAGACCGAATAAGACAGGAGGAGGGACATAAGAAAGGGGAAAGAACCGAGCAAACTAATCCGACCATTATTATTTATATTGGAAACACCATTCACATATAAACACAAATATCTAATTTATATATATAATGCATTTCTCTGTTTTTCAAGGCAATCATATTAATTAAAATGAGGTAGCTAATATGGCGCTAGAAATAATGACACTGTCACGATAATTCGGGCTAAAACAACCCTAAAACTACACCAACCCTACACTTGCACATGTGAAAATCAAAACAATCGAAGGAGGAATCCCACGCAATCCAAACCCGACCAACCAAACGCGTAACAACTTAAATGCAGTCAGTTGGTACTCTGAAAAACGGGCAAGAAAATGCATCTAGCTTTTTAATAACCAAAACTTTGCATATGGAAGACTTGAATAGATGAATGTGTATCAACTCTTTGATCTCTATACCTTGTCATCGTCTTCAATGAATGATATAATTTGACTCATCAAGTAAGAGTAGCGTTTCCATGTACGAATTCACTTTTAAGGATCCAAAACTTCCATTAATCCCAACACCACTGATTCGCCCTGAAGAGGGTTCATAAACTTGAAGTATAGACGAGTCTGTATCATCGATATTTTCAATTATAACTTCACCGTTCTTTCTTAACTCTAATACTCTATAACGCACCCAACTATGTGTTGCCTTGATACTTAACATCTTAGTAAACGACTTGGTAACACCCTCCTTCATTATCCATACATCACAAAACCTTGTCTCACCATCATTATAATAATATTCAAACAAACCAAGAGACTCATAGACCTTCGAGAGCACTAATACGTTCGTGTGTACTAACCTACCTGGAAGATACACTACACCAAACTCATCACTTTTCAAATCAAACGAAATGATCATATTAGACAAAATTCCAGGAGCCAATTCTATATTATCATAAGCACGCCAATAAATAAACCCCTCAACAAAAACATGATTAAATGTCAAATGACAAGTTCTAAAAGTCGGCGGAATGTTAGACACAGTTTTCCAAACATGTGCACTTAACGTAAAAACCTCAACCTCCCAATTAAGTACAGTCGGAAAACCAATAGTATTGATTCTAACAAGCTTAGGGTCACTAGTGTTGGGACAAACCCCAAAACCAATAAAAGTAAGTCCATCCGGTATTAGCAATGAATTAGATATAGTAATACTAACTGTTTTCCCAACAGAAGGATTCCAAAGAACAGCTATCTTCTCGTCGGAAACATCTTGGAGCGAACCCACATAAAACATAAACAACCCGTTGCCTGAAGTGAGTGTTGAATGTATCCAAGTTGCTAAAAGGGTTTGGGGAAGGTTAGGGAAGATGATGTGGTTAGGGAAAATATCATCATCCGCAATAGAAACATATTTGAGATCATTAGCTAACCAATATTTAACAAACAGATGGGTCTTACAAGAGTGATAACTTTTAATAAATTCAGAGCTATCGATAAGAGACTTCCATTGTTTCGAAACTGACCTGCATTGAACAACTGATTTAACTGGAAGCCTTTTAATGATTTCTGATTGAATTTCGAATGGTATGTGGTCTGAAATGTTGTTTGTTAGGGTTTTAATGTTGGGGGTTTTGAAAGTGGAACATAGGCAACCCCTCTGTTATTTGGGACCGTGTTATTCCAATGTTTGGGCCACTGGGCTTTGTATACATAGGCCCCTTAACTAATGAATTGGTCATAAACAAGCATGGTTACCCGCGCGTGCTGCGGGAACGTTAATTTTCCTGCATAGTTGCTGGTTTAAATTGTTTTATGGCATAATTTTTTTTTTTATGCGGGTTTATTTTCGCTTATTATTAATTAGTGTTTTTTTATATGGGCTTATGTGTTAGAGCCCATTGCCGCGGGTATTGTTTGATCTAAATAAGTCAGTACTTATTGTATTTTTCTTTTTTATTTTGTGCCCAGTATTTTTTTTATATTGTTGCGTATTAAAAAAAAAAAAGTCATATTACTTAGCATACGTAAAAAAACAACGACGTCGTATCACTTTGTGCCGAACAAATTTTTTTTATTAATATTATTTGTGCGGTTTATTTTTTTGGTCTTATGTTTAATAGTGGTTTTTTTTTATAAAAGCAGTAACTTGTGTAATTTTTATTTTTTTTTATTTTGTGTCGAGTAATTTTTTTGTATTGCGTATTTAAAAAAAAAATTGGGCGGGCCCAAACTGGGAGCCCATTGGGCCGAACACTGTTCATATTACCGTAGTCAACGACGTAATGTAAAAAAACGACGTCCTATCACTTTTGTGCCGAACATATTATTTTTTAAATTATTTTGTGCGGGTTTTTTTTTATATGAGCTTATGTGTTGGTCCTTCATGACGCGGTATTTTTTGATAGAATAAGTCAGTACTTTTGTAATTTTCTTTTTTTATATATTCTTGTGTCGATAATTTTTTTTTGTATTGCGTATTAAAAATAAAAAAAAGTGGCCGACCCAAACTGTTAGCCCATTGGGCAGCAACTGTTCATATTACTGTAGCACGACGATTAAAAAAGAAAAATGGGCCGGCCCAAACTGAGGAAGCCCATTGGAGCCGAACACATGTTCAAATTACTGTAGCATGACGTAAAAAACGATAGACATCGTATTACTTTTGTAATGTGTATGATAATAAAGAGAGTACTCCCGTAAATTTTTTTTTTTTCTTATTTTTGGCCAAAGAAGGGGAGCGGGATTATAAAAAAAAAAAATTTCCGGGCCGATACATAACCGAGACCCAGTAGGCCAGCCTGGTACTGTTCATTTTACTGTAGCAGCAAGTCAAAAACGACATAGTATAGGGCCACTTTTAAAATGAGCACTTTTTTTCCATATTATTTTTTGTCGGTTTATTTTTCGGTCTCAATGTTTTGATAGTTTCTTTTGTTCTTTATATTAAATAGCAATCGCGCGTTTTTTTTTTTTGGCCCAAGCCGATAGAAAGTCGTAAATAGTTAAAAATGAGAGTAACAATACCGTAATTTTTGTTTTCCTTATTTTTTGGCCAAAATAAGAAGGGGAGCGGATTATAAATTTTTTTTTTTGTTTTTTTTTTTTGGGCCATGACAGTACCCGAGGCCCAGTGGGCCCGGGTACTGGTTCATTTCACTGTTTCAAAGCCGCAAAAACTAGCGGCGTTTTACTTCTATAATTTGTATACTATAATATACTTTTCAACTTTTAGGAGTATAGAGGGCAGGGGTGTGCAGGATTTGGGTTTCATCCGAAAAAACCGAAATCGAAATCGTACCGAACATAAAAAAGGCGAACCGAATTTGTAATCGAACCAAGCTTGTTGAAATTGGACTGAACCGCATTAGTTATTCGTTTCTCGATTTGGGTATAGTTGTAAATTATATTGAATCAAAACAAATTTTAACCAAAATTATGTTTATTATACTGGATTCAACCAACCACCCCTTTCCCGTTATTACAATACAATGAGTTAATAAACAAAAGATTACAAACAAACTAGAAACAAGATTTAACCACAATCAACAGATTATTAACTCTAAGAACTGAGAGAAACTAAACTATGTGAAAGATGAAAACGATCTCTAAATGAAGAATGAAGAGAGAAGAAATCCTTTTATAACCATCTCCAATAGACTTCAGCTGTAATCCATCTTTGACCCATCAACTTTCCTTTGAGACACTTTCAGCCCTCAAACTTTGAAACTTCATCCACAAGCTTCCAGAACAACCTGATAAACACATTTAAACAAGAAATAGAGAATAGCAAAACACCCCCTTAACCAGATTTAGTTTATATGACCAAAGGTATTTCAATACACCCCCTTAAACTAAATCTGGAACAAGTTAACCAACTTCAGCTTATCATAAAATCTTTTATGTTCAGCAGAACATAACCCGTTAGTCAAAACATCAGCCACATTATCTTGTGACTAAACTTTACAAGTCTTAAACACTCCTTCATTGATCTTTTCTCTCAAAAAATAAAGATCAATTTCAAAGTGTTTAGTTTTTTTCATGGAACACAGGATTTGCAGCAATCTGCATAGCAGCAGTGCTATCACAAAACATCTCCACAAGAATAGTATATTCCACTTTCAAATCAGTAAGAATCTTTAAGACCCAAATGATTTCACAAGCAACATTAGACATTGCTCTATACTGCTGAAGACTTAGCCAAAACAGACTGTTCTTTACTTTTCCAGGACACAAGGCAGCTGCCAAGGAAGACTGCAAAACCAGTTACAGACCTCCTGGTAGCAATGCACTTGGACCAATCTGAATCAACAAATGCAGTTAACTCAAAACTATCAGAGGGCTTTAAACACACCCTCATTCCAAGAGCTCCCTTTAGATATCTAGGAACTCTAAGGCAACTTTAAGTCAGACTTAAAGGGACCTCAGGCATAGCCTGACTTAACTTATGCAACATAAGAAATGGTCAGGTCTAGTAATATGTCACTACCCATAATTTTTTCCGATCAGTAAACTTGCCGTTTCGTTCAATATTTTAAAATTTTATGGAGTTCTGTGTAAAAAAATTGTTTACCCGGAAGATGTTCCGTTTATTATCTGAGATCGTCACATGAGAGCGTACCGTGAATCCAAACGTTGTAGTATTTTGGCATTAGAAAAGTTTTCATGTTTTAGAGCATTATTTAAAATTTTATATTTTTCGTGTTAATGGTACTCGTTTCATTATTCTAGTGATACGTTTTTGATCTATACATTAGATGTGCATGCAACAGCCTTTGATAATAAAATCCATTTTGGTACTATGACCCTAAAATGTTAGAGACCATTTTGGTCCCCCCTTTTTGCCTTAGCATAACCGGATACACACACACTCCCTAGCATGGGATTCCATTTTGAAATTTTGATACAACTTAACTTACTTCCTACAAATTGGCTTGTACAGGGTCCTTCCTAGGCTCTCATTCGCAGATCATTTCGGTCCCCCTTTTTTCCTTGTTACTCGTAGAACAAAAGACATGCCCAGGTCTACGTGAATTCCCATCTCATACCAACATATAACTACCTATTTTCATTTAATTCTCATTCACTCCTAAACAAATTATCTCACTAGAAAAACACACACATTCTCCTTCCTTTTTCTTTCTTGGCCGACGCCTACAAACACCCACATAAATCCATTTGTTTTTAATCTTTGATCTACCATTTGAAGATATATTGTTTGAGGCTGATTCTTGTTTATATACGAGTTGTTTAATAAACAAACGTATTGGTTGTTTCTTAGTTTCTAATATCTTCTAGTCGTGTTTTCTTGGTAAGTCATCTCTACTTTTTCATAAATGAGTTGTACTTTTGCATTCGTATGATCATTCCGAACAAGGTGTACAAAGCGGATCGTTGTGAAAATCATTACCTATTTTTCTATAAAACTACAAGTCTCAAAGTTTAATCTTTTTATTTATAAATGGAAGAACATAAAAAGTAGTTGTACTTTTGCGTATAAAAGTTTGTTGTGACTATTTTGATATATATATTGTTATTATTACGGCTATGTTATTTATTGAGATTTATCGTATAGCGAGCTTGAATATTGTTGGCAAAGAGATTAAGTTAGATGTTTGTTTTGTTGGAAGCATAAATTGAAAGTCGAAGAGGTTTAGGTTTAGAATAAATTGTTGTAATATTTGCGGTGTTGTCGAAAATCGATCGGATATTCTTTTGAGTCAATAAAAGATGTACTTTCATAAAACGGATATTTTCACGAGTCGAGATGAATACAAATGGAAAGTCGATATTTTTAGAAAGGTCATGCCAAAAATTTGTAAACTTTATAAATACGTCGAAAAATATACTTTTATTATCAAACTTATGATAAAATGTAGAATAACGTTAAGTGTTGAGTTTAGGTCAACATTTACGATTATTGAGTCAACTTTGGTGTGTCGGGTCACTAAAAGACGAAATACACTAAAAGACGAAATACACTAAAAGACGAAATACACTAAAAGACAAAATGCACTAAAAGACGAAATACACTAAAAGACAAAATACACTAAAAGATGAAATACACTAAAAAGACAACATATTTTCTGAAGATGTGTCATAAGTGTCGAGACTTGTCAAAACTTTTAACTTTCGAGAGTACGTTTTGAAAAGGATACGCCATGTCTACTCATGCTCGGATGATCAGCTCTGCGTTAAGCGTTATTCGTTGTACATTATTCTAAAACGACCACTATATACTAGGTTGTCGCCAGTACTGTGAGACCCGTTTTCGCTTGATTGATTTATTTTGATCCACAACTCGTATAAGGTGAGTTCATAGCCCCACTCTTTTACTCGTTTTGAATAAATGTTTTATAACTTTGGGGTGAGAAACATTGCTTGTTTTTAAAACCAGACACAAGTACTTTCATGAGAAATTTTCCCTGTTTACGTGTTGCCTAAGTAGCGCTAGAACTCCTATTGCCCAAAACTATCATGAACTGTTAATCTCTTGACCAGAGGACCGGTTGAGGGAGCGCGAGTGAATAAATAGATCTATTGGGACTAATTATCCATATCCGGGTAAGTTGCACTTACTACCCACGGGTCGATCGGTTGGTAAATCGGGTGTGATTGCATTAGACGAATTCTCTAAATATTCCCTATATTGAATAGTATACTCATCATCATCATCATCTTCGTAGAAGGCAGGACAATTCCAGTTCGTAGTATTAATATAATCTGCCAGCTTATCACTTATAATTTGCAAATCTTCAAGAAGTTTACGAAGCAATTCTTGTAAATCCTCTGGTTGATGTTGCTTTTCTCTACAAGCATGCTTAATTTCATATAATTTCTCCCAAGCTAGCAATAAAACCTTTGGCGTTTCTCTAAAAGATATACGATTAAACTTCTTTAAAAAGGTTTGTATAGTGTTCATTAGGTTTTCTCTAGCTTGCAACATTTCCGTACTCGTTGCTTGAGGAGGTTGATGAATGAAGGGAAACTGCGGGGGTTGGGATTGGTCAAAACCGAAATAATTAGAATTATAGCAATGATTAGGTTCATAGAAATTCTGGTTCAAAGGTTGACACTAAAAAGTCTTATGAGGACCCCCGCAGTTTTCACAACAAAGATATTGTTGTTGAAAATTAGGTAAAGTTTGTGGTAAATTATCAAAGTCTTGATTGTAACACGGGTCTGGATTAGAGATAAACGGAACTTGAGGTGGACAATCGTAACCATAATGAGCATCGTTTCCACAAAACTCAAAAGAATACGTCTCATATTTGTGTTGTGGAGGTTGGTTGAAGAAGCTCGGTGTTTCATTATAAGGATAAGGATTTGGGTCATAGACAAACTCATTTCCGGATCCTACACTGCTACAGCTCGGACAGTTTCCACCATTGAACGGACCTCCACAATACGAGCAACCAGGATGGTTATACGAACACATGTTGGAGAATTAAACGGATAAGAGGGTAACGAAGATAAGAATTAAACGAATAAGAGGATAGAGAAGATTATTTATAGCAAAATACATAAGAAAGAAAAATATTTTTGGTAACCGATAATCGAACAAGTGTACGGTAGCTCTCTAGAAAACGCACAAAGAAGCGGAGGAGCGGGTAAGCGCGAAGCTATTAAAAACCTTCTCCTTTCGGGTCGAAGTTCGTAGGATCGACCCTCCTTATACCTCTCTTATAGTTTGTAATCTAAAGGTGAGCCGAAATCACAAGTGACACAACGGTTGATTTTGTTGTTTTTCAATTTTTTTGGTATTTTTGATTACTTGAAAATATTCACAAATGAAAGCGATAACTTCACGGGGAAGGGTCTTCAAACACTAATCTTCAAACGTACACAATAATCGTTTCACAACCTCCCCGGCAGCGGCGCCAAAAATTGATTTCAAGATTTCTTACTATATATATATATATAATATAAATATAAATATATAATAAGTAGTCCCAAAATATCAATAATAGTAAGAAAAGTAGTATTCCAAGAGGCTTTTAAGAAGGAAAGTTACCTTTACCCAAAGTAAAATCCCAAAAAAAACTTCCCGGGTCGTTTCCTGACGAGGCGTGAATTGAGAATCGAGTTTAAGCTCGTGATCGCGTGTTTGAATGATTCAAGATTTGATTTGGTTCCTAATTCTACTAATAACATGCAAAAACAAGTAAAGGCAAGCTAAAAACGAAAGCAATTAAGGCTAAAACACTAAAAACGATAACGGGAATCAAAACCCGTTCTTTAAAAACCTAAATTCTAAACTTTTAACCCTACAAATGAAAATTTAATTTTTATAAATCCTAAATGATAAAAGAAAAATAAAAAAAATAGAAATATATTTTTTTCGACATTTTATATATTTTTTTATTATGAAGTAAAACAGATTTTATCTAAAGAAATGCATAAAAAATAGTAAACTAAAGGAAAATATCTGATTTCTTTTATAAAAAAGTACTTTGATAATGCTGAATCCTAGAAAAATACAATGATGCCTATAACAACTTATTTAAATAAGCCAGTAGAAATAAGACAAAAAGGGGCTGAAAGCTATTTGAATGGCACTAAACAGAGGGGATTTAACTATATATAAAATTGCGGTGACCTGTAATAAACGAAAAAGTACCCTAGGGCAGTATGGTGAGTTGCGTTAGTGTATGGTTAGAGCGTGCTTGGCCTATATAAATAAAGGTGAGTACACAGGTACACCTAGTGACCCCTCTTTTTATAGATACTCATTTTTTTCTTATATGTTCTCTTTAAAAAACAAAATAAAAAAGCAAAATTAATCCTAAAACTATTAAAACAAAGAAACTGTTTTTTTTTTAACAAAACTAAAACTAAGCACGGAATATAGCACAAGAATAAGCTTTTACAGTTTTGCATTATAAGGCCTTAATACCTAACAAAAGGCAATGACTGTTTGAACACTATAACTACATCACTAAGCTAAAAGACAAGACAAAATAAGCTACACACTGCCAACTCCTAGACCGTCAATACAGCGCAATAATAGTAACCGAAGAACAATAACGGAGCCAAACAAAATAAGCTAGAAAACTAGAAAAAAGCTAAAAGACAGTATGCATTAAAAACAGATTTATGAAGGGCTTTTGACAATTAGAACTAAAATCAAGAACTAAATAAGCAAAAGAATAAACTAAAAGCTAAAAGCAAATATAAAAACTAAGATAAAGCCACTTATGTCTAGATATAAGCTAATAGTTTAAGCTATACAAAGCTCCAAAAGATCAATTGAGACAAATAAAAAGCATATAAAAAAACAGATTCTAAAGTAAACTCCTGGAAAGCGCACCTGATTAAGCCAAGACTAAGACCTAAGATTTAGCTTAAAGAAAAAGCACATTAAACAAGCCTTAAAACAGTCTAAACACCCTTCTAACCCTAGAGACATAATAATCAGGAATTACAGCAGCTAATGTACAAGAATTAAAACTAAAAAAGACAAAATAGTGCTGAAACAAATTGACCCAGATGAAAAACTACTATTGGTGTTTTGCTTTTTTGAAAAGAAAATTGACACTTTTTAAGCTCAATTTTTTGGACTTAGCTAAACCTTACTAAGCTATAAACTTAAAACATGTTTAACTTACCTCTATTAAGCTCAAAATCAGAGAAACTACAAACCAAAATAACAACTACCTCCAATCTAAACCCATAGCACTGCTTAATTCGAAAAACCCATACTTATTATAAAGAAAACAACTGTAGTAAGGCATTAAAAAGTGTAGCGCCCTAAAAAACCAAATGAACACATCATACAACAAATAAGACCTAAAACACCCAAATGCAGTAGAAACAATACTTTAAATCCTAAAATCCTGAACGCTAAAGCCATAACTGAAAAAAATCCACCAAAATTAAAACCTAGGATCTTTTATCAAGACAACAGGATAATAAAACATGAGTTATTAAACTTAAAAACTTTATTTTAAAACTCTAATAGCTTTTAAAAACTCATTATTAGACTTACTTAAAACTTAAAAAAGTTGGTTTAAAAGCTGAAGTTAGCTCAAGCAGTGGTAACCTTAGTTTCCACTGCTTATGCCAAACACCCCTAGAATATACTTCAAAGAAGTCATCTTAAAGCTTAAGTAATTTTAAGACAAGCTTATAAACAACTAACACCAATTTAAAGCCATAAAGATCAAATAAGGTCACATTGGCAATAAAATCACACAGATAAGCACTGAAAATAAGCTAATAAGAATAAGCAGTATTAACTAAAAAGGGAAAATAAGCTAGGAATAAGCAAAAGAAAAGTTGACAGTTTGCTTTTTAAGCTTAATGACTAAAAAGGCTAGACTGTTTGAACTCTTAAGACTCAATAAGCTAAAAGAAAAGACAAATAAGCTACACATGCCAACTCCTAGACCTAATAAGCATATAGGAACAAAAATAAGCTAACAAAATAAGCTAGAAAACTATGAAAAAGCTAAAAGACAGTATGCATTAAAACAGATTTATGAAGGGCTTTTGACAGATTTAGAACTAAAGATAAGACTAAATAAGCTAAAAGATTAAGCTAAAAGCTAAAAGCAGATAAAAATTAAGATTAAGCACTTATGTCTAGATAAAAGCTAATAGTTTAAGCTACAAAGCTCAAAAGATCATTGAGACAGAAGACATATAAAAAACAGATTCTAAGGAACTATGAGAGACTTTAAGCCAAGACTAAGACTAGATAAGCTAAAGAAAAAGCTAACAAGCTTAAAACAGCTAAACACCTATACCCTAGAGACATAAATAAGCAGGAATTAAGCAGATAAGTACAAGAATTAAACTAAAAAAAGGCAAATGACAAATTGACAGATGAACTACTATTGGTTTTTTGGCTTTTGAAGAAAAGTGACACTTTTAAGCTTAATTTTTTTTGGACTTAAGCTATAAACTTAAAACAGGTTTAACTTATCCTCTAATAAGCTCAAATCAGAGAAACTAAACCATAAATCACCTTCAATCTAAACTAAATCTGCTTATGAAAAACTGACTTTTAAAGAGCTAAAAATTTATGATGAAAAACTGTTATGGCATTAAAAGGCAAAACCAAATGAACACATCTAAAACTAAACACTCAAATGCAGTAGAAACAATACTTTAAATCCTAAAATCCTGATCCTAATGCATAACATGAAAAAATCACCAAAATTAAAACCTAGGAAATTTATCAAGACAACATGATATAGAACATGAGTTATTAAACCTAAAAACTTATTTTAAAACTCTAATAGCTTTTAAAAACTCATTATTAGACTTACTTAAAACTTAAAAAAGTTGGTTTAAAAGCTGAAGTTAGCTCAAGCAGTGGTAACCTTAGTTTCCACTGCTTGTGCCAAACACCCCTTAATAACTCCTAAAATCATCTTAAACTTAAGTAAGTTTTAAACAAGCTTTAAAAACTAAAAACAGATTTAACATAAGATCAAATAAGGTCATATTGGCAATAAAATCACAAAGATAAGCACTGAAAATAAGCTAATGAGAATAAGTAGTATTGACTAAAAAGGGGCAGATTTTAAGAAAACTAACACTAAACATTTATAATCTATAAGCTAAGTACATTAAGCTGAACTAAGGCAGGATGAACACAAATAAGCAACATCAAGCAGAGAATAAGCAGTGCAATAATCTAAACATGACAATAAGCTAGAAGAGTAAAAATTAAATTATACCTTATCCCTTGCTCAAAATAGGGATGTAATTTGCTTTTTCAAGCTTAATCTACAAGCTCAACTTATACAATAAGTTGTAAATACCCATAAGCTCTTCCCTTGTTAGCTTATCATCCAAGTTAGCTTTTTGAGATGATTTTTGAGTAAAAACTTAGTTAAGCTTTTGAAAAAGCTTAACTAAGTTAGACATGAGTGATTGAGCTAATTAGCTTATGAAAATGGCTTTAGAACATAATTAAATGCATTTAAGTAAAGACAGGATGAAAAATGACAGAATTTTAATACTTAAAACTTGAATTTCATTAAAACTTAAAAATTACATTGCTTTGAAAAGTAAAGTACAATTTAAAGTAAAGAAAAGCAGTAAATAAGACTAAAAAAATAAAGCTACACTACTCCTAAAATTACTCGTTTTACAAAGGAAAAATAAGCCTTTTTATAGCCGAATAAGCTGGCATATGTGTGCTTGTTGTGTTTCTTGTATGAGGAGCATCAAGAGCTTCATCCTAGCCATTAATTTATCTTGTTCACCAAGCTAGATCATCACAGCCCTTCATTTTTGTCTTTGTCCCATCAACGAATAAGGTTATAGGGGATTGCCAAGGTGGATTGGACTATTGTGGTGTGGGGTGGTTATGTGGGGTTTGTTTGGGGTTTTGGGAAAGGGACGTAAGAGGTTAGGGGAGATGAATAGTAATTCTGGTGGGAAATGGATTTGGGTGTACTGGTTGTTTAATTTAGTAACGGGGTTAGGGGGTAAAGGACTCAAGGTGCAAAGGGTTAAAGGTTGTAGGGACTAAATGTGTTAGTCCTTAAGGACTAGCAGTGTTAGTCCTTAGGGACTAACGATGTAAAAGTTTGTATAGTGTTGTGGGCTAACGGGGTTAAGTTGTTATTGGGCCATAGTTAAAAAATGTTTGGGCCAGGTTTAAATAAATGGACTTTGGGCTTTTATTGACATAAAACCTTTTAAGGTTGCCTTCAAATATCTTAATGGTCTGACCCGGCCCATTAGATGGGTGCGGGTTGGCTCATTTAATATTTCTTCGGTTCCGGCTTCGTCTTTGACTTTGACTTTTTGGTGTTGACTTTGACTTTGACTTTTTGCGCTCTTTCCATCCCCGTGCTTGGTTTTGTCCGTTTTGGCTTGATTTTTTTTCCTTTAGTGAATATCCGGTACCTGCACAGTAAACAACATAAAACAAGCATATTTTTGGTATTTAATGTCTGTTTTTGGTCTTTTAGGGGCGTTTTATTAGGTAAAAAGTATGTGTAATTAAGCACATACCAATTATCATTTGAGGTTATAAAGAGGAAATGTTTAGGGTTTGTTTTCAACATGTGTGCTAAACTTTTTATTTAATGAAAGTCAGCAAAGCATGCATCTGACACCTAGAACAATAAACCGTCGTCTATTCAACTGAAAAAGTAGGTGAGAAAAAGGCGATGATGTCATTCTAACTTTTGGATGTCTTATATTAATATATTTTAATTAAACAACTTGTTTGAAAAGGAAATTATTTTAATAAAATAATATTACTTTTGAGAATCACATTTGTTTTAAAACTGACCTTGAGATTGATGTTTGAAAAAGCTGGACTAGGTTCAGGTTTTGTGTTATGTTATGCTGAACAAATTATTGTAATCTTCATCATCATCAATCTTCCAGCGAAGGCGACAAAACTCCAAATGCTCATGCAAATCCATGAATAAGACATATGTGATTGCTCAGTTACTTCACTCGAGAGAAAGCTGAAGAATTTGATAAAATCATATTATAAACTGAACTGAAGAAAATAAATCAGTTTTGTTCAATTCTTGACTTGACCAATATATGTGCTCTAGCGAGGGTGACAAAACCACACATGCTCATGCAAATCCATGATTGAGACATATGTGATTGCTCAGTTACTTCACTTAAGCAAGCTAAAGGTTATATGCAAAAACTGAACTGACATTTAACATATGATAGTTTGTTCAGTTTTGGATGAAAGCGCTAAAGCTTTAGTTTTCTTCAGTCAGTACTGAAGCTTCAGGTTTTGAATTAATGTTCAGCATACCTAGTTCAACAATCAATCTTTTGAAAGTTGGCTCATCCAAAGGCTTGGTGAAGATATTAACAAGTTGATATTGAGTGGGAATGAAATGTAATTTAATGTCCCCTTTTAGAATATGATCTCTGATAAAATGATATTTGATATCAATATGCTTTATTCTTGAGTGCAGAACTAGATTGTTTGAGATTGCAATAGCACTTGTGTTATCACAAATATGGGTACCTTTTCATAAATGATATCATAGTCAGTGAGTTGACTCTTCATACATAATATGTTGGCACAACATCCAGCAACAGCTACATATTCAGCTTTAGCTGAGGACATAGCTACAGATTGCTGTTTTATAGCACTCCAACACACTAGTTTGCCTCATAGCAACTGAAAAGCACTTGAGGTGCTTTTCATGTCCATGTTGCATCCAGCATAGTCAGAGTCTGAGTATCCTTTTAGGTCAAAACCTAAACATTTTGGATACCACAGACCAAGACTAGGAGTACCTTTTAGGTACCTGAATATTCTCTTAACAGCAATAAGGTGGGATTCCTTAGGATTTGCTTAATATCTTGCACAAAGACAAGTTGAGAATTGAATGCCAAGTCTGCTTGCATTTAGATACATTAGAGATCCAATCATACCTCTATACTGAGTCTCATTTACAGCTTTGCCACTGAGATTAGGTCCTAAGTTGTTAGGGGGTACCATTGGAGTTTTCACTGATGAACCATTTATGTCATACTTCTTCAGCAGATCCTTGACATATTTTTCTTGGTTGATTGAAATGCCTCTTTCAGATTGTTTAATCTGAAATCCAAGGAAATAGGTGAGGACACCCATCATGCTCATTTCATATCTTTGAGTCATCAGTTTAGCAAACTGTTTGCATAATTTTGTGCTGGTGGACCCAAAGATAATGTCATCAACATAGATTTGAACCAGAATCACATCAGTTTGAGTTTTGTAGACAAACAGAGTGTTGTCTATCTTACCTCTTACAAACTTGTGTTCAGTGAGAAAGGTTGAGAGAGTTTCATACCATGCTCTTGGAGCTTGTTTAAGTCCGTAAAGGGCTTTGTCCAATTTGCATACATGGTTTGGGAACTCATTGCTCTTAAAACCTGGAGGTTGTTTGACATAAACTTCTTCTTTTAGTTTACCATTGAGGAATGCACTTTTGACATCCATTTGATAAACAATGAAGTTCATGTATGTGGCAAAGGCAAGAAAGATTCTGATTGCTTCAAGTCTTGCAACTGGAGCAAAGGTCTCATCATAGTCTATGCCTTTTTGCTGATTGTAGCCTAGAGCTACAAGTCTTGCCTTATTTTTGATGACAATTCCAGTTTCATCCCTTTTGTTTCTGAAAACCCATTTTTAGCCAATTATGGTTTTGCCATAAGGTGCAGGAACTAATGTCCAGCCTTTGTTTCTGGCAAATTGGTTTAGTTCATCTTGTATAGCATCAACCCATCCAGGATGCTTTAGTGCTTCATAGACCTTTTTCGGTTCTTCTTCAGAAAGAAAATCTACAAAGAGACATTCATGAGCTGAAGCAACACTAAGTTCTTTGGCCATTGCTCTTGTGAGCATTCCAACTCCTGGATTACCAATGATATTGACCATCTCAATGTGTTTGTCCTGAGACCATCTGTCTTGAGAAGCTGGGGTAACCACTGATGGAATGGATAAGGGTGGATTTGGGATTGGAATTGTATTTTGTACTAAAGTATCTTCTACTCTTGGAGAGGATGAGAGTTCAGAGATCTGAATGTCTTCAGCGTTTGGGAGATTATCAATGATTTGTTCATCATTGGTGTGATTGGAATGTTCAGAATGATCATCATTTAAGATTTCATCATTTTGAACAGATTGATCATTTTGATTAGTTTGGCCACTTTGGTCAGATGAAACTTTAGTTTCAAGAATAACTGGTTCAAGACATTCATAGGGTTCTATGAAGGACACATCATTGCTATTTGTTTGATACCTTTGAGAAGGGTAATAAGGATGAAGATATTCATCAGGTGGATATCTTTCTTTTTCAGCAATGTTGATGTTGTCAACTAAAGGTTTTAAGAATTTGATAGCATCAGCGCTTTCATTAAATGTGATGTGATAGGTTTCTTCAGTTTGCTATCTTCTTGTGTTGAAGACTCTGAACGCCTTGGAGACTAATGAGTGTCCAAGAAGATAACCACCATCAGCTTTTTCATCAAACTTTCCTAGGTGATCTTTATGATTATGGATGTAAATAGGACATCCAAAGACATGAAGAAAGTTGATGTTTGGGATTTTCTTACAAAAAATTTCATAAGAAGTTTTAAGATGTCTTTTCATAATGGTGGATTTGTTTTGAGTGTAGCAAGCAGTGGCTACACCTTTAGTCCAGTATTGTTTTGAATAGATAGATCCTGAAAGCATTGTTCTTGCAGCTTCTATAAGGGTTCTATTTTTTCTTTCAGCAACACCATTTTGTTCAGGTGTGTAGATAGAGGAAAAGTTTTGAGAAATCCATTTTTCATCATAGAAGTTGACGAGGATGCTATTTTTGAATTCAGTACCATTGTCAGTTCTGAGTTGTTTAACTTTAATGTCATTTTGATTTTCAACTCTTTTGATGAAGGACATGATAGTTTCAGGTGCTTGACTTTTTTTCTTCAGGAAGTATACCTAGGTGTACCTTGAGTACTCATTAACAATGACAAGGGTGTACTTTTCATGGTTAATGGACCTAGGAGTTACAGGTCCAAATAAATCCATGTGAAGAAGATGAAGACATTTCTTGATAGAAGATGCCTGTTTTGTTTTGAAGCTGGCCCTATGATTCTTTCCCTTTTCACATGATGAACATGGTTTGTCCTTTGAGTAGACAAGTGAGGGAAGACCAATAACAAGATTTTGTTTTGCTAGTTTGTTGATTGTTTTGAAGTTTAGATGAGTAAGTCGTTTATGCCAAAGCCAGATTTAGAAGCTTTGGCAAAGAAGCAAGATTCTTGAGCAGAAGATGTCATGTCAAGAACATATACATCTCTTACTCTTAGAGCAATCATTACAATTTTTTTGTTAGAGTTAAAGATTGTTCCTCTTTTCTTATCAAACTCAACAATATACTTAGCATCACAGAGTTGACTGATGCTAATTAAATTGTATTTAAGACCATTCACAAATGCTACTTTTATGAAAACTATACCATTACATTTGATTAAACCATATCCTTTAGTGACGCATGTTGAGTCATCTCCAAACACCACTTCAGGTCCTGGTTGTTTCTCATATTTGTGCAGGTAACTCTTGACACCAGTCATATGCCTTCAGCATCCACTATCCAGGTACCAGATGGGCTTCTTGATGTCACATTACACAAATACGTTTAGAATGGTTAGTTTTGCTTAGAAACCCACCTTCTAGTGGGAGTCTTGGATCTGTTAGCATTAGATGATTCAACCCTAGCTGATTTTAGAGCCTCAGACTTTTTGGCTTAAAGTGCTTCACCTCTTTTGAACCATTCAATATCATAGTGATTAGTTGTGGTATGAGTTAAGCTACCACAAGCTTCACATCTTTTGAAGGTATGTTGAGGATTTCTTGGATTGATCTCTCTTTCTAAAGAGATAATCCTGTTATGACCATTTGAGTCATGGTCATAACTTCCACATAATTTACATACGGGATAGTATAAACATTCATTAGATAAATGATCTATACATTCACAGTGTATGCAAGGTGGAAAGAAGTGTTTTGATGGTCTTGGGATATCAGATCTTGATGAAGATCTACCCAGAATTTTGAGATGCTGAGACATGTTCATAATGGAAATGTATTCAGCATGATCACATGTTTTGTGATCAGTTCTTTCACACTTTTTACAAAACAAAACCTTGTAACAATTCTCTGAGAGATGATTGTTTTGGCCACACAGATCACAGCTCTTTTTTAATTGTGTTTTGTATTTGTTTTGAAGTGCATTTTGTAAAACTTGTTGATTATTTCTGGAGTAAGATGACTGATTCTTGCTAATTTGTAATCTTAGGTCGTTAAGTTCTCTTATTACAATAGCCAAAGGAGGATTATCTTTAATTTTCACACTCTTTAGTTTACCAGCAGGAGCAGAGTTAACTTTTGAAGCTAAAGAGTTGTTGTTACCCTTAGCAGGAGCTGAGGATGGTTCATTTATTTTGACACTTTTTAAAGTTTCAGCTTTGAATGTGGATTTTGAACTCAAACTGATTTGATAGTCTTTGATCCAGAAATAGGTTCAGCACCATCTAACTTCTTAAGTAGAGGAAGAGGGGTGCTACCGACTGAAGATTCATCCGCTGAATCATACTCAGTCACTGAAGAGTCAGTGACAGTAACTGAAGGATTAGTTGTGTTTCTTTGTAACTCAGCTGGGAGTATCCTACCAGTATCATGATTTGGCAAAATAAAACCCTCAGCTTCAGACAACCAAGGTCTTTCAACACCAGGTATGGACACTTTTGTGTCATCAGCTGAGGATTTTACAAAGACTAGGTCTTTTTGCCCAGAACTAGAGGGATCTTCAATGAGTTGATCAAATCCTAGAATTATCTTCTTTTGAGAGGGGATTTGTTCACTGATACATTAATTTACTTTGTTAGAACTATTAAGCCATGTTTTAGTGATTGTTGTTAGCTCTTTCAGTTCTGTTCTTAAGTGTTTATTCTCTTTGAGAATCTCAGTGTTTACATGATGCATGGTAAGAAAATCAAGTTTTGCTTGTTTTAATACTAAAACCTGTTCTTTGCATGCATTCAGTTCATGAACAAGATCTTTATGTTTTGACAAAAGATTATTTCTTTGTTCTTCAACATAATTTAGATCGATACCCAAATAATCTAGATAGGTTTTTCTATCATCATTATCTTCCATTTCAAGAAGAGTGTGTACCTTTCTCATGGATATTTTCACCCATTCACCATTTCTGGAGCCTTCTTTGCTGACAACATTATTTTTTTCAGCTAATGCCATGAGTACTTTAACTTCCACCATCTCATTGTCATCTAATGACACTTATTCTTAATCCTATTCATAGGCTTCAGTGATGAGACCTTTGTTCTTAATAGTTACGGCTTTGGAAGCTGAAGCACTTAAACTTAGGAGAGCTAGTTTAGCCTTGACTTTGTTGTATTTAGTTTCAAAGTCCTTGGTAGGCCTTAGTTTTGGTTTGTGCTGAGAGGAATTAAGAGGTTTTGGTTGAAAGGGTAATTGATATGAGGGAACTAAAGCTTTTGACCAGCAGTCTCTTGCAAAATAGCCTTTCTTACCACATTTGTGGCACTCAGTTTGGTCAGTTGCTTTTGCACTGCTAAACCTTTGAGTACCCTTCTTGAAGAATCTTTTAGACTTAGCTAAAAGAGCTCTTGCTTGATATTCTTCTTCTAGGCCATTTAGGTACTCATAACTGCTTCTTGTATCATCTTCATCATCAGGACTATCTTGAAAGTCCTGGACAATAAAGGTAGAGATAAAGGTAGTTGACAAAGGTGTTGCAGAGACAATAGATTTATTATTTTCTATCTCATAAATGCTGTCTATTAGGTTTTCTTCATATTTGAGTTTACCAAATAAAGAAGCAAGCTAAGAATCTTTCACATGATTTATGTTTCTAAGACTTTGGCAGAAACTTAGCCACTTCTTTGGTAACCTATTTATAAAACCAGTATTTATTTCAAGCTTTAAAAGTTTGATGCCATCATTTACTAACTCATTCATCAAAGCTTTGTATCTGGTGAAAGTTTGTGTTAGTTTTTCACCTTCTTTGAATTTGAAGGTGTTATAACATAACTTTAGGTCCATGTCCCTACTTTCTTTCACATCAGAGGGGCCCTCATGATACAATATTAGGTCATCCCAGGTTGATTTAGCTGTTAAGCAGTTTATGACAGAATTCATTTGGTCATCTAGAAGGACAGACGTAATGAGACTTTTGAGTTGCTGATCTAAGTTAGAAGTCTTTCTCTCATTTACAGTTCATTGTCCTTCTGGCTTCCTTTGACCAGCTGTCATAGGGATAAAAGGACCATTTTTGATGATATTTTCAAATTGAGGTTCACTACCAAAGATGTGGCACATAAACCTCTTTTTTCAGTTGGTGAAAATTTCCACTTCTAGTACAGGAGCAACATTTAACTAGCCACCCCTGTATTCAAGAGTCTATGGTACTTCTACTGCATCCATTTAAGATGGATCTTGATTTTAAAAATCTTTGAGCCTTTTTATATATCCTTTTAAAGGGATTTTATAAACCAAAAGGCTTTGATGCCACTTGTTGGTCCCTTGAAATATGATATAAGATTTATCAAGTTAAACTAATCAGATTCCATGGCAACAAAGTGAGTTTAAACAGATATATATGAATAATATAGATAACAAGTTTAAAACACACAGAAGTACTTTTCAACGTATAGGTTCTTATTAAAATTGTTGATCCCAATCCTTGATCGATTCCTTAGGTTGACTAAGGTTAAATTACCTTGGATAAATCCAAAATAACTTGTTGTAGAAACTTTGTATGTATACTAAAGTATATGCAGAATCTACACCTTAATACCTAGAAGTATTATGAATAAAACAGTAATCGTGAATAAACAAAGATATAACCAAACGCTCCAATATTATTAGATTAATAATACGAGTACTCTTCGCTAGTACTAGGGTTTACAACCTTGAAGCTTTTCTAAATCGACTTGACAACTTATAAACTTGTATATGTGTATCTCAACTAATGCCCTAAAGCCTCCTTTTATAGACTAAGAAGTCCTAGTCGGCTTACAAAACATTCCTTAGATATCATAATCTTTTCTAAACATAAACGTAATCTCTTAAACAAATACTTTATACATATCTTGTACAAAAATATCTCAATACTTATCTTCACAAGTATTCTTGTTCTCCAAACAATCTTTATCTCTTTAAACCGTCTTTATCCTCTTGACAGTAGTAAGTCTTCAAGCAGTTGTAATCTAGCAGCATAAATTTTTTCACCAGCAGCACTAATAAACATAAGCAGTAGTAACATTAGTACTAGTAGTACAAATATGTACTCACAGTAGTAACATGTACTAGCAGTCTTAACATTACTACTAGCAGTACTAACTACTTAGCTTATATTTCAGTCTTCAACTCTGAGCAGTGTTAACTTCAACTAACAACAGTAACTTTATGCTATCAGTATTAAATTATACTAATAGTAGTAACTAGCAGTGGTAACTTTATACTACCAGTACTAACTACTTAGCATAATTTCCATTATGTACCTGAGCAGTAGTAACTCTAAGAATCCTTGAAGTCTTTTAAGTCCCAACAATCCTCCCCTAAACTTGATGTTCATCTTCTGAATCTTCAAGTTTCTCTATTAAAAGTCTTCATCACTATCAGGAAGATGCATCCAAACCTTTTATTGACCCTTTTGCTGCTTTACCATAAGCTTGAGTAGTTGGTAGCACATCTTATTCCAATAATCAGTTTAAAGTTTCTTGTTAATCATATTTGTGATTGTGATTGGTGTGAGGGGATATCTCTTTTCAACTAACATAAAGATGTGGACATTTTCAAACCTTACAAAGTGCACTCCACATGAATCATACAACTTCCAAATAGTCACTTTGTATCCTTGTAAACTTCTCCATACATCACTCTTTATGTTTGGTTCAAACATGACTTTTAAATCACCCCACAACACTCTTTCATGTTCATCTTCAGGCCTTATATCACCATGCTTTGTCTTGACTAATTTCCAAAGAGTCTCCAAGTCTTCTCTGTCAATGCCTTGAAGCATCCTAATCATTGAAGTATATCTCTTGGAACTTCCATCTGCTCTTATCAACTGATAATGTACCATTATTCCTTCTTTAAGAAGCTTGTATTCAACAATCACTGGTGGTTTGGTAGCAAGTGGTATAGCATCAATTGCTATATCATCATCTTTGACTATCACCAAATGCTTTTTCAGCTCAGCTTCATCATCTTCTTCAACTTCATCTGTCTCTTTGTCATCCTCCATTCTTTGTTTCTTTGAAGATTCCTGTTGTTGCTCTTTCCTTGCTCTTTTCCTACCAAGCATCTTCTTTCTGCTGCCTTTAGCTTTCTCCTCACTACTTTCTGCTTTCTTAGACTTATCAGATTTCAGTTCATCCTCTGTTCCTTTAGAACTTTCTTCTGTTCCCTTTTTGCTCTTTACTTCCTCAGAATCCATAGGAATAAAAGTATTTACTCTCCTCATTTCATTATCAAATAGCTTCTGGATCTCTTCATAGCTCTTGCTCTTCAACTGATTATGCTTGTATCCACCCATGTTTTTGAGATAGGTAGACATTTGATTCCTCTTTTGAGCTTTAGTTGGTGGCTTTCTTCTTTTCTCTTCAGCTCTAAGCATTGCAAAGTGTTTCTTTCTTTTGTTCATAAGCTCTACAAACAGTCTTGATCTTTCTTCAATAGTTATCTCTCCTTGTTCTTCTGTTTGTAGCCTCTGAGCTAACTCAAAATCTGCCTCCATCATAGCTTGTGTATTATCCCATGACTCAATCAAAGCTATGTTGGCTTCTTCTTCCTTTTTCCTTGCAAGCCTTTCTTCTTCTATAAGTTCAGCCTCCAACTGAGCTTGAAGATTTCTTGCCAAATCTTCATCAAGAGCAACTTGATCTTTTCTTTTCAGAGGAACTTCAGGCTCAATCATGATTGCTTTGCCTTTGTCTTTAATCATTGAAGGTTGTGATTCTTGTGGAGTTCTGAATTCACTTGGCTCCTGTACTACAACCCCTCTAGCCTTGGGTCTTGTAGTTGTTGTTGTTGTAGCAGTAGTAGTAACAACTTTAGGTTTAGCTACTTTGATTTGAATAAGTGTCTGAGCCAAAGTTATTTCTTCAATAGTTGTAGGAGCAGTACTATCTTCAACACTAGTATCTACCTCTCTTTCCTTTGCACTCTGCTCCTGTTTCTCACCAACTGGCATATCTACATTTACCTCATCACCATGAAGATCATTTGTATCAAACATGTCTACATCATCTGACCTCCCCTGGGTATCATCAACTAAAGAAACATTAGCATCCTTATCAATGTCTTCAATACTCCTCCCCTGTTTGGATGCATCTTCATGATCACCCAAACTATCTTTATCCTCAGGAGATTCAACTCTTCCAGACATACCAACTTTTCTTAGTCTTTTTAATCCTGTAGTTCTTGATTTCTTTTGCCTTTCCAACTTCTGGACCCTCTTCTTTAAATCAGCAATCTCCTTTGCTTGAGCATCCTTTGCCATCTCTAAATCAAGAACATGTTTTTGCAAATTAGTACACAAAATCATCAATTCAGATAGTTTCATGCTATCCTCAACACTGATAGGTGGATCATTGGAAGGTGTAGGAACACTGTCATCTTGTTGTGTCTCCTCTTGAGTAACTGTAGTGTCCTTCCTCTGTTTCCTCCTGGATTGTTTCTTTTGAGATCTAGAGGATGATGGTTGAGTAGCAATGGGTATCTGGTTAGAATCAGTAGGAATTCCTGAATCTACACCCTTATTTTGAGTAGGTTGAACCATCATTGTTTCAAACAAAGGTGTTATTCTCCCAGAAAATCCCTTTCCTTCTCTCCTCATATTGGCAAAGATTTTCTTTGTGTGGGAGGGGTTTACATAGATCTTTTTGTGATGTGACATATCCCCAAGCGGTTGATTAATGAAAACTTGTAGAAATCGTGGATACACCCTCCATCTAAGTGTTTCACCATAGCATCAAAAATGCACTTAGACAGATTAAAATTTTGGTTTGTGGCCAAGCATATGATTAAAGAAGTCATTGTACTACTGAATTCATTCCATGCAGTGGATTTAGCACTAAGGCATTAGGTAATGGTATGAATTAAGAACTTCCATTGCGGAGAAAAGAAAGCTTTATAAAACGTAAGCTTTTGAGAAGGTTTTTCATACCCCATTCGTGCCAGTTCTTCAAAAAGTGTAGCAGTTGGCAAACAATCAGTACCTCCTGCATCTTCCAAGTGAAGATCACTTCTAATGCTTGATTCCGTGATGATCACCTTCTTCTTATCAA
The DNA here is from genome assembly GCA_026074375.1 of Tanacetum coccineum. Lineage (NCBI taxonomy): Eukaryota > Viridiplantae > Streptophyta > Magnoliopsida > Asterales > Asteraceae > Tanacetum > Tanacetum coccineum. The sequence goes on along the minus strand of BQNB010004791.1, from coordinate 26,079 downwards.
TTAGGGCTTGTAACTGACGTTCACCATTGACAGTGTTTGCCTTTGTCATTGCCCAAAACTGTTGAATGCAAGATGTGTAGATGATAAGATTGACAGTCAATGCATAACTAATTTGATTAGCATTCAGAAAATCAATAATCTCATGAAATCCATCACTTTCAGCGGGTTTGTCCAAGAATGCGACCATGTTGTGAGTATCAGCAAAAGTTAGGGTTGACATTGTGTTGTGTTTTGATGATCAAAGATGAAATTGAGTTAGGGTTTATGGTTAGAGAGTGTTTGAATGATTGAAATCGAATAAAGAATCGAATGAAACCCTTAATCGAAGTATTTATAGAATCACCCTCAGCAGCATTAACTTGAACTGGCAGCACTAAATTAGGCCTAGCAGCATTAACTTAAACTGACAGCACAATGTTATGCCTAACAGTAGTAAGTAACCCAATAACCTAAGACTAACAACATTAAGTTTTAAGTTACCAGCACTAACTTCAATTTCTTTCCAAAAAGGACTTCTATCATCAATTGATTCTTCTCACAAACTCTCTTTCTGTTTTTATGCTCACAATATCTCTCAATTCTTTTGGCTCACCAAATCACTCTGTCTGTTTTTATGCAACATTTTTGACAGTTTTGTACACAGTTCCATCAATTCCAATAGTTTCATACTGTCCTCCCCACTTCTAAGTGTGTAACCTCTTGAGAGAGGTGGATCATTGGACTATTTAGATGTAGTCTCAAACCTAGTTTGAGCATCCACATCCCCCAATATGGTATCTTGGCACTTGGGACTACTACTTGAACCAATTCCCTAAGGACTTGATCCATGAAGTGTTGCCATGGATTGGGTCTTATTTGATGTTACCACTGTCCTGCTCTGCTTCTAAGCTAGAAGCAGTAGTGGCAACCCTTTCCATTATATCACCCAACTCCTTATGGACAGCCTCATCACCAACCTTTATAGGGGGACCACTAGACTGAGGTATCTTGGTGTCCCGACCTCTTTTGACATGCCTAGATGTTTTTGATTCTTTGTAACACACTTTTGATATTTCATATTCTTCCATTCATGCTTTGAATATTGACATAAGTAGCCTCCCCTCAAACAATGCTTTAAGGGTTAAACATTTGCTCAACAGTTGTAACTTTGGCTCTCATGTCATCCCAACAGTATTAACTTTTGCCTGGCAGTAGTAATTTTTTGCCTAGCAGTATTAATAGATGTCTAACAGTATTAACTCTATCTTCAATAATTATACAACAACATGCCTCTATTCATCACAAGCATACTCGAAAAGACTAGATAGACAAGTGAGAATTCATGAGGATCCATATTTATGCATAACCCATGAATAAAAGTTAAAAACTGTTATCCAAAACATTAACTTCCTCACAAACATTACTTCAAAGGTGAAGCATTCAACATCAGGTATTCAATATGCTTAACCTGCAGGTGTTAGTCCATATCCAAAAATACACAATCCAAAGTATTTTCCTTTTGACAGTATTAAGTATGACCAACAGTTTTAACAAGCAGTCTTAAGTATAACTAGCAGTACTAATTATACTTAGCAGTACTAATTGACAAGACTAACAGTACTAATCCTTTACAAAACTTTTACAAAAACATAAAGAGATATAGACATTAAGGATTAAGCATTCCAATACTTGAGACCAAGTACTAAAACCTTCCAGCATCAAAACCTTTTGTAAGAAGATCTGCAACATTATAATCAGTATGAATTTTAACCATTTGTATTAAATTTTTAGCATTGCAATCTCTTATAAAATGATGCCTAATCTCTATATGTTTTGTTTTAGAATGTTGAACAGGATTTTTAATAATGTAAATAGTACTGTTATTGTCAATATTAATGACAGTATTCATGAAATTGTACCCATAATCCAGCAATTGATTCTGAATCCAGAGTACTTGTCTACAGCAACTAGCAGTAGCCACATATTCATCTTCAGTTGTAGAGGTGGCAACCACTGTTTGCTTCTTACACTGCCAAGATATCAACCTGTTTCCCAAAAACTGACAACCTCCAATAGTAGACTTCCTATCTTGAGTTGCTCCAGCATAATCACTATCAGTATAAGCAACTAGTTCAAATGGAGAATCCCTAGAATACCAAAGGCCTAAAGTTGGTTTGCCTTTCAAATATCTAAAAATTCTCTTGACTGCTGAGAGATGTGATGTCTTTGGAGTAACTTGAAATCTGGCACATGCACATACTACAAACATAATATCTGGCCTATATGCTGTGAGATACATCAAAGACCCAATCATAGATCTATAGAGATGTACATCAACATCATCAGCATCTCCATCTTTGACTAAAGGCTTTTCCAAATCAACTGGAGTTGAAGCAGACTTCACATCAGTGTAGTTGAATTTCTTCAAAATCTCAGCTACATATTTATCCTGACTGCTAAATATTCCATCTTCCTTCTGTTATACTTGTAATCCTAGAAAGAAAGTAAGTTCTCTCATAGAACTCATCTGAAACTTATCCTTCATAAGCTTCTCAAATCCAGTACACAGATCCTTGTTTGTAGAGCCAAAGATAATGTCATCAACATAAACCTGTACAAGCAAAATATTTCCTTTTTGCTTCTTGATAAATAATGTTTGATCAATCTTGCCTATTTTAAACCCATTGCCTAACAGATAGTTAGCCAAGGTTTCATACCATGCTCTTGGTGCTTGATGCAAACCATAAAGCGCCTTGACCACCTTATAAACTTTGTCTGGATGGGCAGGATCTTTAAATCATGGTGGTTGAGTAACATAAACCTCTTCCTCAATAGTTCCATATAAGAAAGCACTCTTCACATCCATTTGATATACCAGAAAACCCATAAAAGAAGCATAGGCCAAAAACAATCTTATTGCCTTAATTCTTGCCACAAGAGCAAAAACTTCTTCATAGTCTATACCTTCTTCTTGTCTATGACCCTGTGCAACCAACCTTGCTTTATTCCTAATCACAATCCCTCTTTTATCTTTCTTGTTTCTGTAGACCCATTTTGTTCCAATGGCCTTCTTTCCAAAAGGCAAATCCACAAGTATCCAAACCTTTTGGAGTTTGAATTGCAGAAGTTCTTCCTGCGTTGCTTCCACCCAAGATGAATCAGATAGAGCTTTAGCAATACTTGTAGGTTCTGTCTGTGATAGGAAACAAGCATATAAACAAGTATTCAGGGTATCATGTGTTTTCTGCTCATATACAGCACTGAGAAACCCTTGTTCAGAAGTAGGTTTTGTCATTCTTCTTGTCTTAATAGTTGACTTCACATCACCAATCACATTTTTAATTGGGTAATCTTTATGTATTCTTGTATTGGGAGTGGTTGGAACTGTATAGGAATTTGTAATGTTCCCCAAATCAACTTCTGGTTCATCTTCATTACTAAAGAACTCAACATGAGTGGCTTCAAGTGTATGACTAGCTCCCATAGTGAACATGTCTTTAGGGCTATTTTGATCATATGAACTAGCAGTATTAACTGATGGACTAACATCATTAAGTTTAAAGTTACCAGTATTAACATCAGGACTGGCAGTATTAACATGTTATCCAACAGCATTAACTTCTTTAGGACTGCTATCATCATCAGACTTATCTTTTGCATCATTCTCATTAGCTAGACCATCTCCATCCTATTTTTGATCATCAGCAACAGATTTTGGTTCACCATTATCAACATCCTGCATTAAGTCCTTCTTGTGTACCTTCAGATTCATTAATGATTGTACATGCAGTAATTGGTACATAATTCATAGATTAGGTTAGAGAATCAATGTCAAATAGCCACTTTGGACCATTCCCTTCTATCATAGTCTTATTCTCTAAAAACCTAATATGCAAGTTTTCTTCTACCCTCCTGGTTCTAGTGTTGTATACCCTAAAAGCTTTACTACTCAAAGAATATCCAACAAAGAAACCTTCATCACTTTTTCCATCAAACTTGCCTAAACTGTCTAAAGTATTAAGAATAGTAACATGACATCCAAATGGTCTCATAAAACTTAGAGCAGGTTTAAAACCTCTAAAAAGTTCATAAGGTGTCTTGTTATGAGGCTTGACTACTAAGACCCTATTCTGTACATAGCAAGCAGTACTAACTGCTTCAGCCCAAAATGTGGTTGGTAACTTAGAGTCAGCTAACATTGTTCTAGCAGCCTCAATTAGTGTCCTATTCCTCCTCTCAGCTACACCATTTTGCTGAGGAGTCTTGGCTACACTATATTCTCTCTTAATACCTTTTTCTCTGCAAAAATCATCCATAACTTTGTTCTTAAACTCTGTTCCATTATCACTTCTGATTATTTTCACTTTCTTATCCACTAGGTTTTCTATTTCTTTGATAAAGTTCTTAAGGATCTCACTGGTTTCATCCTTAGTTACTAAAAAAAAACCCATGTAAAACCAGGCCTAATTAATCATCATTGACTACTAAGGCAATTACTTCTTATTCATTAAACTACTCACAAAAGTTGGACAAACAGATCCATTATGAATCATAAACAAAGGCTTAGAATAGATTCAGACCTTGGACTATAAGAAGCTAATGTGTTTGCTTCCTTTAGAGACAAGCAACACAGGTTTGGTCATTTTCAAAACATTTTGTAGGCAATCCTGTTACAAGATTATCCTTAACAAGCTTGTTTATGTTGCTTAAAATAATTGAGTACAAAGCCTCCTATGCCAGAGCATTGATCATCTGATCGTAAGCCTTTGCAACAAGACAAGTTTAAAGTCCTCTCTCTTTAGGAACAATGTTCTTCATATCAAAACTGTACATGTTGTCCTTTCTAGGAATTTTAAGAAGTATCTGACTTTCATCAGGCAACTTAAAATTAGGAGATAAGACAAGACATTCAGTGTCAGTAAAAAGGACATAGTTCTTTTTGTCACACATCTGTGAGACACTAAAAAGATTGAATTTTAACTCATTGACAAAGTATACATCTTCAAAATCAAGACTATCAGTTTTAAGTGTTCCTTTACCAGAAATTCTACCACCATGTGCTCCTCCTCCAAATGTAACATAACCTCCATCAAATTCCTTGAAATCTGAGAGATAAGCTATGTTCCCAGTCATGTGCCTTGAGCATCCACTGTCAACAAATCCTGTATCATCTTGTTGTGGCTTGCCCTGCACATAAAAATAAGGAAATTAGATTCCTTTGGGGACCCAAGCCATCACTGACTTGGATCTGCCTTGTGCATCAATGTAATTATGTTTCTTCAAGGTGATTGATGCACTATTAGGTTTGGTAGGTCTCCAAACCCAACATGCTGAGGCCTTTACAGCATTTTCCTGATTAACCCTAACAGCATTAACAACTGCAGAAATTGGCCTAGCAGTTTTAACTATTTTTGGCCTAGCAGTATTAACGGCTTATGGCCTTGCAGTATCAACTACTTGTGCCTTGGCAGTATTAACTTAATGTGGAAACCATTTGTTAGATAATGCTGTTTTAGATTGAAAGGGTCTTCTTACAGTTGATTGTGCTGTTTTTGGAAAACATGACATTGGTTTAGCACTAAAAACTGTAGATTTGAACTGAGCAGTATTAACTGTCCTGGCAGTATTAAAAGTTTTTAGGCCAGTTTTCATTAAAACTGCTCTTGGAACCATGTTCCTTTGAGCATTAGGGTGAGTCCTTTTGGTAGTATAGTTGTAGTTTACCCTGTTATAATTACTCCTATATACCATCCTTTCCCTTTGATGGTATTTGCACTGAGCCTGTACATGATTAAAACTCCCACAAATAAAGCAAGCTTTGTTATACATCACAAAATCACTTCCTAGTTGATTGGACTTCTGCCCATTCCAATTCCTTTGATTCCCCCTAGGAGTTTGTGATCTATACATCTCAGCATACCTAACTGACTTTTTAACTGGTTTTTCATGATTTTTAGGTTTGACAGACTCTACCTTTTTATCAACAGGAAAAACAGTTTCTTTATCAACATTAAATGAAGACTCAACAAAGCTACTTGTATCTTTTGATACTTGTTCTTTTACCAAAGAGTTATCAGAATTTTCCTTAGAATCATCTGATTTCTTATCACAAACAACATTTGACTCTTTCTTACTATTCTCAGTACCATACCCTTTGAATTCAGGCTCTTTGAATTCATCAAGACCAGAATAAGACAAATCAAGCTTTTTAGGTCTATTATAGATTAAAGGATGAGGTGGAGGAATAACACTATACCCCAAACCCTTTTTACTTTTGTCAGTTATCTGACTTTCTAACAACTTGTCTAGGTCTTTTGAGGCTTTATCAAATTTCTCAATTTTAAATTCAATGCCTTCTTTTTCTTGCTTAACTTTTTCAAACTCAGTTTTAAGCACATTTATTTCATAGTCTTTACAAGCTACTTCTCTTTTAAGAACTGCAACTTCTTTACTAAAAAGAACCTCATTCTTTATATACGTGATAAGTTGTTCTTCTACTGTTGCTAAACCTTTTTTATAAGTAGCTGCTATAAATTTAATTTGATTAAGCTTAACAATCAAATCATCACACTGTTTCTTAAGAGTTTCATAGTTTTTCCGACAATTTTTAGAGCAAGTTTTATCAGTGTATACCTCTGAGTCTGAAAACGTCATTAGAGCCATGTTTGTCTGAACTTGTTCTTCTGCCATGTCACTCCAATCAAAACCTACACCATCTATGGCCAACATTGCCATTGAAGATGTGTCTTCATTGTTTCCTTCCTTCCTAGTGTTGTCTTGATTTCTGAACTGACCTTCCTTGCTTCTTGGTGCTCTACACTCCCTAGCAAAGTGTCCCATCTTATGATAGTTGAAACACTCTACCTTGGATTTATCATACCCAGCAATATCATTAGCATTAATGAAAATCTTCTTGCCTGTCCTCTGATAGTACCTCTTTGCCCTCATACTTAGCAAAGAGAGCTGCCACTTCAAATCCATTGCTTCCAGATCATCTTCATGAATTTGCTCTAAGTCTTGATGTAGAAGATTAGAACCATTTAGATTTTAAACCATGAAAGCATACACAACATTATCACTGAAGCTAGTAGTACTAACTTAAGGACTAGCAGTGTTAACATTAGGGCTAGCAGTACTAACTTGTGGACTAGCAGTGTTAGCATCATTAGTACTGCTAGTGCTTGGAGCAGTCATAAAGGCCAAGTTTTGAGCACCACTACTTGCACCAACAGATTTCTTTACCTTTTGTTCAACAATTTTGAAGTTGTTGTACAAATCATCAATGCTCATAGTTTCAACTTCAGGCTTATTCATCCACACAACTACATGAGTGTTCCACTCAGGGGGCAAGCTGCTCAAAAATTTTGAATTTAAGTCTTCTTGAGCTATGACTACACCCAAAATTGCAAGCCTACTCACAATCTTCTGAAGTCTGTTAAAGATAGAGTCAAGAGACTCTGCACTTGATGCACTAAAATTTTCATACTGTTGCTTCAAAAGTGTCTTTTGTGTTTTCTTAGTAGCTGCATTACCTCCAAATCGTGTTTCAATGGCAGCAAACATTGTTTTAGCATCAGGGTACTGACTGAATGTGAGTTGATGTTCATTGGGAAGAGCCATGAGTAGTAAGCTTCTGGCCTTCACATCATTCTTCTTATTTGTCTTTTCTTCAGCAGTTACAGGTATAGACATCTTTGTAACTGAAGTACCATTCTCCTGTGCTGTTTGTGGTACAGACACCCATGAATTACCATTCTCTATGACCTCCCATAGAGCATAGTCTTGGATCTGGAAGTACTGCTTAATCCTTATCACCCACATCTCATACTCACCCAGTTTGAGTATGGGTAGCTTAGCAGTAGTATTACTATTTGTAGATTCAAACTCCATGTCTTCTAGATCAAAGTTTCTCAAAGCAAAGCTCTGATACCACTTGTTAATCCCAATCCTTGATCGATTCCTTAGGTTTTCTAAGGTTAAATTACCTTGGATAAATCTAAAATAACTTGTTGTAGAAACTTTGTATGTATACTAAAGTGTATGCGGAATCTACACCTTAATACCTAGAAGTATTATGAATAAACCAGTAATCGTGAATAAACAAAGATATAACCAAACGCTCCAATATTATTAGATCAATAATACGAGTACTCTTCACTAGTACTAGGGTTTACAACCTTGAAGCTTTTCTAAATCGACTTGACAACTTATAAACTTGTATATGTGTATCTCAACTAATGCCCTAGAGCCTCCTTTTAAAGACTAAGGAGTCCTAGTCGGCTTACAAAACATTCCTTAGATATCATAATCTTTTCTAAACATAAACGTAATCTATTAAACAAATACTTTATACATATCTTGTACAAAAATATCTCAATACTTATCTTCACAAGTATTCTTGTTCTCCAAACAATCTTTATCTCTTTAAACCGTCTTTATCCTCTTGACAGTAGTAAGTCTTCAAGCAGTTGTAATCCAGCAGCATAAACTTTTTCACCAGCAGCACTAATAAACATAAGCAGTAGTAACATTAGTACTAGTAGTACTAATATGTACTCACAGTAGTAACATGTACTAGCAGTCTTAACATTACTACTAGCAGCACTAACTACTTAGCTTATATTTCAGTCTTCAACTCTGAGTAGTGTTAACTTCAACTAATAACAGTAACTTTATGTTATCAGTACTAAATTATACTAACAGTAGTAACTAGCAGTAGTAACTTTATACTACCAGTACTAACTACTTAGCATAATTTCTATTATGTACCTGAGCAGTAGTAACTCTAAGAATCCTTGAAGTCTTTTAATTCCCAACAAAAATCAAATAAAGAATCTATGACACACCTTGCTTGCGGAATAGCAAGGTGGTTGAATGACAATTGAGGTATTATCTCCTTCGAACTTATTTTCTAACCAAAGTTATGAGAAATAAGAAAACAAATTATTCGACTAGAACTGAAGCTTCAGCTTCAGCAGTTTCTATTCAGTTTTTTTAGAGATAAATGAACTCTTCAATGTGTTTCACATTAATTAGAAGAGATAACATTTACTCTGGGAATCCCTTTCCTTTTATAGGCAAAGGGATTAGGGTTTACAAGTTTAACCTAGACTACGTGGCAAGCATTAAATGGGTGGTTGAACTACCATTTAATGCACGTTTGCTTTTTAGTACTAGGTACTGTCCTTTGAGGAAAGTTGTTGTACTTCTATACCAACTTTAGAAGTTACTTTCCCAAGGAGATTGCTTTATTCCTTTTGACATAAAGCAATATTTTTCCCGCCTTTAAACCTTCTAGAAGTGAAACAACACGTTTCAACTTCTGTTAAAGAGATAGACAACGTTCAGCTTAGAATTGTCAACCAAGCTAAACTGAAGCTCTTACTAAAATCCTTCTTCAGTTTCTGTACCGCTGCATAAACTGAAGTGAAGATACTTCCCAATCTTTTAAAGACCTGAAGAGCTGGCGCTGAAGAACCTTCAGCGACTCAAACAGAAAAGACTTCAGTTTGAGATATACTTAGGAAATTTTATGTTTAAATCTACTGAAAGACTGAAGGGCTCAGGAACTGAACCCAACAAATGGTTATATTATAAATTTGAAGGTTTGTGAAGCATAACATATTTTTTTTTAAAAATTGAGAAAATAATTATAGTAACTAAGATTGTGCAAAAAAAATTGGATATTTTAAATATATAGTGTAGTTAAGAGTGCTTGGTTCATAATTGATTTATGTTTTCAAGCTATGTTACTCACATGGAGCCTTAGATTGTTTTTGAGTTCTTTTGTTGTTGTTCGTAAAGAAAATTCATTTCACTTAAGTCTTGATTTTATTTTAATTTATAATGGGGTCTTTATATATGGGCCGCATTGGGCTTGATAAATAATTTGATATTACTTTTATTATAAAAACATACAAAGACCAGGAGTGTTGGGGTAAAATATTAATTGCGAACCCCCCGTGACCCGACCCACTCCCGACCCGGCTTAAACATTTATTATCTACCCATACTACTCTCTCTCCTCATACGTGTCTCCCTCTCCCAAAACTCAGATCCATCTCACTTCTATTCACCCACCGAGTTTTTAACACACACATAGATGATGCTGGATTCCTGAAGCTTCTCCACCCAATCTGATTTTCTTTCTGAGTGTGATTTTGATTATCTCTTATTTCTCTATATCAACACATCGATGTTACCGATTTCTTCAAGTTTCTTCCTCTACACTTTGTGGGGATATTAGCAGGTATGTACTTTTGTTTTTTGTTTTTTGTTTGTTTGTTAGGGTTTAGTTTTAGTTAATTTATGTTTTGATTTTGAAATTATGGTTGTCATATGATTTTGAAACTAGGGTTTATGTCAAAAAAATTAGGGGTTTTTGCAGGTTAGCTTGCTCATGTTGCTTGCATCTAGGGGTTTAAGGTATATGTTTTTTATTTGAAGTTATGGTTTTGTTACTATTTGGAGGTTTTATGATGCTTATGTTGTTTGCAAATTGTTAGTTAGGTTCATTTAGGGGTGTATTGTTTATAATATCTGTAGTGTTTTGAAGTAGCTAGATAATTAGTTTGCAATCGTAGTGTTTGTGTATAATGACATCAATTTTGATAGTGTGCTTGATAATCAGTTTAGGATTAGCTGTGTAAAAATCACTTTTGAATTGATTATCTGCTTATCTAGGGTTGTTTGACATCTAAATTTAAGTTCTTTAATAATACAGAATTTGCCCTAAACATACACAGTTGATCATCTGGGATTTACAATCACAGAAAACGTAAGCACATCCAAACACTATCACGCATATGTTAGCAGATTTATTTATGTTTACTTTTTGATAATCTGTATGATTGAAATTTACTATATATCATTTTATCATGGCAGGGAGAGACATAATTCAGACTAAATGGTCCAAAGGTCAAATAAAGTAGTGTGCAAAAGTGTTGAAATTAAAGTCAAAAGGTTAATGGATAAAAGTTGATACAGAGATTAGATGACATTTGCTAAAGAGAACTCAAACATTAGATGATGCAAAATCCGCACGTCCTCCTTTGCACGATTTCATTTGTTAATGTGTGTGTGGTTTTGGACATTATGTAGTGCTGTCATCATGTTACATTTTTTATTTCATAATAAAAGTGGTATTTTTATCTTTGTGAATCAATATGAAACATACAGTTTTAATCGCTTACTTCCATGTATGTGTAGGAAGAGCACGATGCAATTAGTGCCAGAAAAGGTGCATCGGTATGTTGGGAATTGAAGGCTTCTGAAGTTACTACAGTTAGTTTTGGAAGTTAATACTGCTGGTTCAAGATTGTGTTGCTGTTGAAGTTTAAAGAAAATAGTCTAAGTTATTAGTACTGCTAGCTATAATAGTTAGTGCTGCCAATACATTGTTAGTACTGCTAGTATAGTTAGTACTGTTAGTTAATACTTAGTGTTGTTAGTCTTGTATAGTTAGTACTACTATTATGATATGCATGAGTTAAATTAGGAATAGATATGCATTATCATTATACACGTTTTGTAAGCCCATTAGGGTTTCCTTGGTGTATAAAAGGAACCCTATGGCATAAATCAACATATATCATTCTTTCATTAGTTTTTCATTAGCTTCTAACGCTTGTAACCCTAACTCTGTCAAAAGAGTGTTCATATTTAATTTATTGGAGCTTATTGTTATGGTTATATTTATGTATGGTTAAACATTCATTACTGTTACTTTTCTTATAGTGGTATAAACTAGATTCCGCATAGTTTATATCATACTTTCAAAGTTTCAATCTTAGTGCCTTTGCCTTTGGATTTATCTAAGGATACTAAACCTTACATCAAGCTAAGGAGTTTAAGATCTGTTCATTGGGATCAACAAGTGGTATCAGAGCTTGTTGTGAAGCTTTGAATAAGAAGAAACCAACAACACATACTAGATCTAATTCTCAGTGATAAGATGGAGGCAGGAACTACTTCTACAACTCTGACTGCAAAACTCCCTATCCTCAACCTAAGGGATTATGATCTCTGGTTAATGAGGATAGAACAATACTTTCTCATGACTGATTACTCCCTCTGGGAAGTAATTAAAAATGGTAACAAAGTGCTGAAGAGAACTGTTGGAGAAACTGAGCAGGAATATGAACCTACTACTGCAGAAGAACTCTGTTGATGGCACTCCCAAATAAGGATCAACTGAAGTTCCATTCATATAAAGATGCAAAATTGCTCATGGAAGCCATTGAGAAGAGGTATGGAGGAAACAAGGAATCCAAGAAAGTTTAGAGAACTCTACTCAAGCAACAATATAAGAACTTTACAGGATTAAGTTCAGAGACAATGGATAAAGCTTTTGATAGGTTGCAAAAACTTATCACTCAGTTTGAGATTCAAGGCGAAGTAATTACACAAGAGGACATGAATTTAAAATTGTTGAGAAGTCTTCCATCTGAATGGAAGACCCCTGCTTTGATCTAGAGCAACAAATAGGAAATAAAGACCATCAGTTTGGATGACTTATACAACAACTTGAAGATATATGAACCTGAAATCTCAGGATCATCAAGTACAAGTCAAAATACACAAAATGTGGCTTTTGTGTCCTCCAACAGTACTAACAGCAATAGCGGCACAAATTAAGTAGACAACACTGGTTATAGAGTTAGTGCTGCTCATACTCAAAGTAATCCTGCATCTAGAGATAACCTTAGTGATGCTGTGATTTATTCTTTCCTAGCTTATCAGCCTAATTCTCCTCAACTTGCACAAGAGGATCTAGAACAAATTGATCCTGATGGTCTAGAAGAAATGGATTTACAATGGGAGATGGCCATGCTGACAATTAGAGCTAGGAGATTCATCAAGAGGACAAGCAGGAAGCTGGATGTAAATGGTCAAAGAGTTGGATTTAATAGGTCTAAAGTGGAGTGCTATAATTGTCATAAATATGGTCACTTTGCAAGAGAATGCAGAGTTCCTAGAAATCAGGAAAACATAGTAAGAGAGAATAATAGAAGAACTGTGATAGTGGAAACTCCCACTGAAAATGCCTTGGTTGCTCAAGATGGAATTGGAGTGTATGACTGGAGCTACCAAGCTGAGGAAGAGCATCTTACAAACTTTTCATTGATGGCACATACATCTTTAGGAAGTTCTTTCAGTTCAGATTCCGAGGTAGATTTTTGTTCTAAACCATGTGTAAAAGCTTATGCTACTCTCAAAGAACAATATGATAGTTTGTCTTCAGATTACAAAAGGTCTCAATTTAATTTAGTATCTTATAAAGCAGGTTTAGAATCAGTAGAAGCTAGACTAGCTCACTATAAGAAAAATGAGTATGTGTTTAAAGAAAGCATTAATGTTTTAAAACTTGAAGTCAAACTAAGAGACACTGCTTTAGTTGCAAACAAAAAGAAACTAGAAAAAGCAGAAAAAGAGAAAGATGAGTTAAAACTAACATTAGAAAAGTTTCAAAATTCATCTAAATCTTTGAATAATTTGCTGGAAAGTTAAGTTATTGACAAGTTTAAAACTGGACTAGGATATAATGCAGCTTCTTCTACGGCGGCTTCTCCTGCAGTAGAAAGCTTTGTGAATTCATCTGAGATGTTAGAAAATTAGGAGAATAATAAGTCCAAATCTGATAAGGGATATCATGCAGTTCCCCCACCTTTTATAAGGAACTTCATTCCCTTCAAACCTGATCTAACGTTTATGGATGAAATGGTTAAAAGTGAGAATATGGATGTCAATACTATTGTTACACATAGTAATGTTCAGACAGTTGTGTCAAATCATGAGTCTGCTGGTGTAAAAAGTAATGGTGATACAAAAGAACCTAAAACTGTTAGGAAGAATAGCTTTAGACCTCCAGTCATTGAGGATTGGAATTCTGATGATAGTGAGGTAGAATTTAGACCTAATGTTGAGGATAAAACTGTTAGACCTAGCACTGAAAAGATAAAATTTGTTAAGTCTGCTAGGAAAACAGTAGAGAATGTAGAAACACCTAAACAAAACAAACAGTATCCTAGAGGGAACCAAAGAAACTAGAACAATCTTATGTCCTAAAGACTAGAAAGTGACTTTAAAATGATTAATAAAGCTTGTTTTGTTTGTGGTAGTTTTGAGCATCTTCATTATGTGTGTGGTAAAAAGGTTATAAGACATGTGTGGAACAACTCAAGTAGGGTGAATCACAAGAACTTTGCTAATAAAATGACTCACCCTCACCAAAATAGAAGATTGGTTCCACAAGTAGTATTAACCAAGTCTGGCAGAATTAATATTGCAGGTGCAAGTGTTAATACTGCTGTCAGACCAGTTAATACTGCTGGCTCAAAACCAACTGTGAATCATCCTAGACCAATATTAGTTAGCCAAGGTTTCATACCATGCTCTTGGTGCTTGATGCAACCATAAGTGCCTGTCACTTGTAACTGTATCTGGAGGCGCTCAGGATCTTTATAATCCTGGTGGTTGTAGGAACATAAAAACTTTTTCCTCATAGTTCCATTTATGAACTGCTTCTTCACTTCATTTGATTATACTTAGAAACACCATAAAGAAGCATGGCCTAAAAATCAATCTTATTCCCTTATGTCTTGCCACTAGGAGGCAAAAACTTCTTCCTTAGTCTATACCTTCTTTCTTGTCTCATGCCTGTGCAACCAACTGTGGCTTTATTCCTATTCCAATCCCCCTTTTATCATTCTTGTTTCTGAAGACCCATTTTGTTCTAATGGCCCTCTTTCTAATAGGCAAATCTATAAGTATCCAAACCTATTGGAGTTTGAATTACAGAAGTTCTTCTTGCATTGCTTCCACCCAAGATGAATCAGATAGAGCTTTAGCAATGCTTGTTGGTTCAAGCGGTGATAGAAACAGCTATAAAAAGTATTCAGGGTATCATGTGTTTTCTGTTATAATACTAAACACTGAAAACAACCCTTGTTTCAGAAGTAGTTTTGTCATTCTTCTTGCTCTAACAGATGTCCTCACATCACAATATATTTTTCAAATTAGGTAATCCTTTTAAACTCTTGTTTGAGAGTGGTTGATACTGTAGAGGAATTGGTGAGTGTTCCCAACTCAATTTGGTTCATCTTTATCACTGAAGAACTCAACATGAGTGGCTTCAAGTGTATGACTAGGTCTCATTTTGAACATATCTTTAGAGCTATCTTGATCATTTGAACTAGCAGTATCTAACGGAGGGACACATTGTTAGTTAAAATTGGACAGTATTACACTTCAGGAATGGCAGTATTAAATGGTGTCTAGCAGTATTACCTACTTAGTACTGTTATTCATCTCTTTAAAACTTATCTTGTTCATCAAATCTCATTATATAGACTAACTTTCATCTGACTTTGACATTAATAGCAGATTTTGGTTCATCATTATCAACATCCTTGGTAGGTAAATCAAAGTATGAAGCATCTTTCCAAATTCACATCATAATGCAATCTTGATTGATTTCTTCTAACGTACCTGCATTAAGTTCTCCTTGTGTACCTGCAGATTAATTAGTGATTGTACCTGCAGCTACTGGTACATAATTCATAGATTGGGTTAGAGAATCAATATCAAACAACATTTGGACCATTCCCTTTATTCATAGGTTATTCTCTAAAAACCAAATTTTGCAAGTTTTCTTCTACCTTCTGGTTCATTGTGTTTATATAATAAATGCTTTACTACTCAAAGAATATCCAACAAAGAAACCTTCATCACTTTTGCCATCAAACTTGCCTAAATTGTCAAAGTATTAAGAATAGTACATGACATCAAATGGTCTCTTAAACTTAGAGATGATTTAAAGGCTCTAAAAAGTTCCATAAGGTGTCTTGTATGTGGCTTGACTACTAAGACCCCTAGTTTGTACATAAGCAAGCAGTAACTAATTGCTTCAGCCCAGAATATCGGTAGGTAACTTTAGGAGTCAGCTAACATTGTTATGCAGCTTAAATTTGGGTCTATTCCTCCTCTCAGCTTTACAATTTGCTGAGGAGTTCCGACTACACTATACTCTCTCTTAATAACTTCTCTTTGCAAAAATCATCCATAACTTTGTTCTTAAACTCTGTTCCATTATCACTTCTGATTATTTTCACTTTCTTATCCACTAGGTTTTCTATTTCTTTGATAAAGTTCTTAAGGATCTCACTGGTTTCATCCTTAGTTGTTAAAAAGAAAACCCATGTAAACCTGCTATAATCATCAGTGACTACTAAGCAATACTTCTTATGCATTAAACTATCACAGAGTTGACCAACAAATCCATATGAGCATAAACAAGGGCTTCGAAATTGGGATTCAGAAAAATTGACTTACAAGAAGCTCTGTGTTGCTTTCCTTTAAGACAAGCAACACAGGTTTGGTCATTTTCAAAACATTTTGTAGGCAATCCTCTTACAAGATTATCCTTAACAAGCTTATTTATGTTCTTAAAATTAATATGACCAAGCCTCCTATGCCAGAGCATTGATTCATCTGATGTAGCCTTTGCAACAAGACAAGTTAAACTCTCTTTAGGAACAATGTTCTTCATATCAAAACTGTACATATTGTCCTTTCTAGGAATTTTAAGAAGTATCTGATTTTCATCATTTTTTTATTTTTTTTTTTTTTTTTTATTTTTATGTTTATTTTTTTTTTTTTTTTTATTTTTTTAAGCAACTTAAAATTAGGAGATAGACAAGACATTCAGTGTCATAAAAAGGACATAGTTCTTTTTGTCACACATCTGTGAGATACTGAAAAGGTTAAATTTTAACTCATTGACAAAGTATACATCTTTAAAATCAAGACTATCAGTTTTAAGTGTTCCTTTACCAGAAATTCTACAACCATGTGCTCTTCCTCCAAATGTAACATAACCTCCATCAAATCCCTTGAAATCTAAGAGATAAGCTATGTTCATAGTCATGTGCCTTGAGCATCCACTGTCAACAAATCCTGTGTCATCTTGTTGTAGCTTGCCCTGCACATAAAAATAAGGAAATTAGATTCCTTTGGGGACCCAAGCCATCACTGACTTAGATCTGCCTCGTGCATTATTGTAATTATGTTTCTTTAAGGTGATTGATGCACTATCAGGTTTGGTAGGTCTCCAAACCCAACATGCTGAGGCCTTTACAGCATTTGCCTAATTAACCCTAACAGCATTAACAAGAATTTGTCCTATCAGTTTTAATTGCTTTTATCCTAGCAGTATTAACTGCTTGTGGCTTGGCAGTATTAACTTTATGTGTAAACCTTTTCTTAGATAATGATGTTTTAGATCGAAAAGGTCTTCTTACATTTGATTGTGCTAGTTTTTGGTGTATAAGTGAGCTTCAATTGGTTTAGCACTAAAAAACTATGAAGAGTGCTGGGGATGAGCAGACGTATTAACTGTCCTAGCAGTATTAAAAGTTTTTAGGCCAGTTTTCATTAAAACTGCTCTTGGAACCATGTTCCTTTGAGCATTAGGGTGAGTTCTTTTGGTAGTATAGTTGTAGTTCACCCTGTTATAATTATTCCCATATACCATCCTTTCCCTTTGATGGTTTTGACACTAAGCTTGTACATGATTACAACTCCACAATAAAGCATGTTTGTTATACATCACAAAATCAACTTCCTAGTTGATGGAGACTTTTTGGTCCCATTCCATTTCCTTTGATTCCCCCGTAGAGTTTGTGATCTTACATTTCAGCATACCTAAATTTGACTTTTTATGTTTTTCATTTTTTAGGTTTGAAGGAACTCTACCTTTTTATCAACAGGAAAAACAATTTATTTATCAACATTAAGTAAAGACTCAACAAAGCTACTTGTATCTTTTGATACTTGTTCTTTTACCAAAGAGTCATCAGAATTTTCCTTAGAATTATCTGATTTTTGATCATAAACAATGTTAGACTCTTGCTTACTATTCTCAGAACCAATCCAACCTTTGATTCAGGCTCTATGAATTCATCAAGACCAGAATAAGACAAATCAAGCTTTTTAGGTCTATTATAGATTAAAGGATAAGGTGGAGGAACATCACTATACCCCAAACCCTTTTTACTTTTGTCAGTGATCTGACTCCCTAACAGCTGATCTAAATCTTTTGAGGCTTTATCAAATTTCTCAATTTTAAATTCAATCCTCTCTTTTTCTTGCTTAACTTTTTCAAACTCACTTTTTAAGTTACATTATTTCATTAGTCTTGCAAGGCTACTATCTCTTTTAAGAACTGCAAACTTCTTCACTAAAAAGCACCTCATTCTTTATTTCTATAAAGTGATAAGTGTTCTTTGGAAGTTGCTAAACCTCCTTTTATATGTAGTTGCTATAAATTCAGTTTGATTAAGTTTAACAATCAAATCATCACACTATTTCTTAAGAGTTTTCATCGTTTTTAGACAAGTTATAGGAGCAAGTTTTATTATTGTAGACTCAGAGTCGGAAACGCCAATTAGTGCCATGTTTGTCTAATTTTCTTCTGCCATAATCATCTATCAAAAACCTTAAACCATCTATGCACATGCTTTGAGGATGTGTCTTCATTGTTTCCTTGCTTCCTGGTGTTGTCTTGATTTCTGAACTGACCTTCCTTGCTTCTTGGTGCTCTACACTCCCTGGCAAAGTGTCCCATCTTATGACAGTTGAAACACTCTACCTTGGATTTATCATACCTAGCAGTATCATTAGCATTAATGAAAATCTTCTTATCTGTCCTCTGATAGTACCTCTTTGCCCTCATAAATTAGCAGAGAGGAGTGTCACATTAAAATCTTGCTTAAGGAAGATGGATTATGTGTTTTATCTATATTCAATGCAACTTTTATTATCTTCAAAAACTTAAGTCATCTTTTGGTATTATGAAGCTTTTGTTTAATTAAATATGTACTTGAAATGTTTATGACTTTTAAAACATATGGGACCTAATGTATGAACTCTGATATTTTGCTATGACGTCGAATAAAGTCTTATCTTAAAATGTCCATTTAAGGTCGTTTCCTATATCTTGATTGTTGTACTTTGATGTAGCACCCCATTGTTACCATTCCGCTGCTACCTGATTTTGGGGGTGTTACAGTCGGTTTGATACGGCATATCCAAGGGATTGGATACGGCGTATTGGAGTTTCTTGGAGTAGGGACCACGTTTGGTATCTTCCAGAATCTTCACATACTATATCTTGAATACGGCGTATTAAGATTCTCTGGATACGGCGTATTGAGCTTCTTTCCTTTGTGGTCTTTTGGTGAGTGCAGGCACGGATACGCCGTATCTTCCTTGATGGATACGGCGTATTGGTAGTTAGAATCATTAATCTTCAAAATATCTTCATTTAAGCTCCAAAATGCGCGCCTTTTGCTAATATTCACCAACTACTCCATAATTATTGCAATTCTCAAATATAAACGATTAAGTAACAATTCTTTGCAATAATTATACAAAATGGGTTAAATACGTAGGATAAAGGTTGCTATAAAATAGACGTCATTTGATGTCATCAAATATCCCCCCACTTGAATCCTACTTGTCCTCAAGTAGCCTTTAGAAGTTTATAAAAATGTATCCCTAAGGACATTTTCCGTTAAATCATTTATTTGATCTATCACAAGTACACAACCAAACACCTCACGATATAGGAAGATGAAAACACTCAAATCACAACCAAATACCAAGCCAAACCTGGTGGTGCCATTTGATTACTAACTCGATTTGGTGGGGCTTGTTGATTATAAGTTCTCGTGGTTGCACAAACGTTTTGGTTATTATCGGTAGCCGGACAATTATACCATTCATGAGCTCCACCACAAGTAACACAATTTTCCTCAACCGCCTTAATCGGTGCGGGAGTAACAACCTTTTTAGAAACAATCTCGACTAAGGTCGAAAGTTGATCCGCAAGTTTGTCAATTCGTTCATCCGTTTTGCTAACATTTTCCCTAGAATTAACCTTAGAACCATTTGTTTTGTTTCTCGAATAACGCACTTTTGACTTGTTTTCAATTATATTCAAAGCTTCCCTAGTAGTCTTACTTAACAAATTACCACCCGCCGCGGCATTTAAGGAGTCTTGTTCGTTCTCGGTTAAACCATTATAAAAGGTATCAACTTGAGTTAACTCCGAAAATCCGTGGTGAGGGCAAGATCTAAGCATACCCTTAAAACGTTCCCACGCTTCACTAAAAGATTCATCGAATTCTTGTGAAAAACGAGAAATTTTGTTCTTAAGGTGAGTGGTTTTCGAAGGAGGGAAAAATTGGTTAACGAACTTGGTAACGAGATCGTCCCAAGTTAAAATTGAATTCGGAGGTTCTTTCTCGTACCAAGTTTTAGCGGCTCCCTCGAGCGAATAAGGAAACATCATGAGCTTAATCACATCATTAGGCACATTCCTAAATCGTAAGGTCGAAGTAATCCTTTTGAAACTATTAATATGAGCATGAGGATTTTCATTTTCTAAACCATGAAACGGGTTCGCTTGAACCAATTGAAGCAAATTAGTTTTGATCTCAAAATGATCGGCATTGATTTCGGGTAAAACAATAGCTTCTCCGTAACCCTCGGTGGGTGCACGGAGTAATTCCTCCATAGTTCGATCCGCCATCGCAACTATGGTTTGTCCGGGAATTGGCTCTTCTAAATTACAAGGTTCAACAACAACCGGAAGGGTTTGTTGTTGTTGACGACGGTTACGGTTACGAGTTTGCGAACGAGTGCGCATGCACTTAAAAAGAGAAAATCAAAAAGGAAAAATCTAGAATTAAAAGAAAAATTTTACACTAATTTTTTTGGATTTTTAATTTTTATTCACAACAAATTTTAACGGTTACACGAAAGAGACTTAAACCAAATAATCAACTACTTCACGGTAGCTCTTAAAAATTTCTTTTTAAGGTGAGCCGTACTTCGTAGAGACACAAATGGCAAGTGTTAAATCTTTGGTTCGATTTGGGAACTTTTCAAGTTCACCGGAACTTATTTATGATAATACCTCAATTGAAGATATTATATGTTGGTGTTCTTTTACCAACTTTGTTTATTTAATTTCTTTTTTAAAGGACAATTTTTTGAATTTTTGATTTTTTTTATGTGTTTTTTATATGATAGCTATACTAGAAAGAAAAGAAAAATATTTTTTTACTTTTTATATTTTATGATTTTTTTGGATTTTTGAAAATTTTTAACAAAAATGAAACTTTCGGGGACGAAAGGATCTTCAAATCTTATCAACAAACACAAAACGAGAGATTCGTTAACTCAAATCCCCGGCAGCGGCGCCAAAAATTTGATACGCGGATATAATACACTAATATATAATATTTCAACAAGAGCAATTAAGAAAATTCCCTAAGGAAAATTCACTCTTTAAAATATATATATATATATATATATATATATATATATATATATATATATATATATATATATATATATATAATATACGTATGTTTACCGGAAAGTATGATTTCCCGGGTCGTTTTCCCAACGATTTGAGAAATTGAAACCTCGCTTGATATTGGATACTGATTTGAATGGGTTCGAAGATTGATTGGGTTTTCTATAACTACTAATTAAAAACAAGCAATCAAAAACAATTAAAGCACTTAATGATTAACGGGAAACAAATAAAACGCGACTAATAAGCAAATAAACTAAATTTAACTCCTAAAAATGTAAACTAAATTTCTAAACCTAAGATAGGACAAAAGAAAATTTTAGGAAAAAGAAAAACATTTTTTTGATTATTTTTGAATTTATTATGAATTTAAATCTATTTTAATCTAATTAAATCCTAAAAAATAGCAAATTAAGTACTAAAATTGTTAGAAAAGATGATTTTTTTAAACTTTAGAAAAGTCTAAAATAACATAAGAACTCAGAAAAATATTTTTAACTATTTTTAAATTTTAAAATCCTATTAGTAAAAGTAAAATAAAAGCTTAAAAATGAAAATTAAAATCTAAAAGTGGTGAAAATGATTTTACTGAATGTAAACCTAAAGCTATTTTTTATAAAACTAAAAACTATTTTTTTGTATTTTTCTGAAACTTTTTTCTATTTTTTATGTATTTTTTAAGATTTTTACTTTCGAAAAATTATTAAAAATAAAATAATTGATGAAAAATTACGAAAAATTCAGGAAAAATCTAAGATGTAACAAAGATTAATAGAAAATTATAAGATTCAACTCAGCTTATCAAATAAGCTGAGAAAAGAGCTTATAAAGCTACGGCTTATTAATGAAAAGGAAAGTTTAACAAAACGGTTAATTTAAATTGATTGAAGATCTCGGAATACACTGATGATATCTATTGTAGCACACTTGTTAAGGCATATGGCATATAAGAGGGAGGTCGTGGGTTCGAGGGTGGCTTACACCCTTTTTGCCTTTTTTTATTTTTGCTTATTTTCAAAAACTAATTATTGGAACTTAAAAAGACAAATATTGTAAGCACTATAATGAAAACCATTTAACTGAAACTCAAAATTAAGCGACTACAAATAGCTTATTATAAAACTGTTACAGAACGTGGTGTTTTGCTCTAGTTTGAACTAAATTAACTGTAATAACTCAAAATGTATGCTCAAATGAAAAGAAAGAACTTTGGAAAGCTTATAATGTATATTATTTAAAAATGAAAAGCTAAATCACCTAGGAACATCTTAAACTAACCGAATTTCGAGATGAAAATGCTAAACTCAGGAAATAAAGCACAAATGACTCAAAATTAGCTTAAGCTCAAAAGCTAAATAAGCCAAATCAGGAGCCAATCTTTTGAAGACTAAATAAACAACTTATTTACTACTTATTTAAGCTATAAAAACAATTACCATAAGCTAAAAATCAAAATTTTAAAAACTACTATGCTAACCTACTGTTTTTGGTATTTTTGGTTTTCTTAGTTGAAATTTGACAGCAAAATAAACTAGGAAAATAAGCTAGAAAATAAAATTTAAGTCCTAATATATTTTAAGCTGTAGCTACTCTATATCCTATTCGGACCTTAAGAGCTAAAGCCTATGATTACCTAGCTAAAAATTAAGCCTAAAATGAACAGCAGGAACAACTTAGTTCCTTCAGATGCACTTTGCCAAGTCAAAACAAAAGCGCAGTTACCTAAGGGGTAGATAGCTGCACTTGACACACTTAATTGAGTGCCAAAATACAAGCAAACAAGATCTATGCTTAGTGGAAGGCTTAGATCAAATTTTTACAAAGCTTATGAATAGGAAAAAACCCTGTGCAAAGCTTAAGATAATAACTTAAACATTTTGGATTTTAGAAAACTAACTTTTAAAAACAATGTACTAATGTTTTAAAAATGATTTTAAACGCTGACCCACGCAACATCTACAACTAACTTGACTTTTAATGGTCAAACTCAGCTTATGCCAAACACCCCTTAAGATTCATGACAGTTTTGAAATACTATGAAAAATTAAATCTACTTATTAAAACTACTAAACCAGATATTAACTAGCTTATAACAAACTTAATTAACATGATCTATTAACAGGATTAAGCAAAAACCTAAGATCTACACTAATGCTCTTGTATTTTTGGTCTTTTATGGTTTTTTTAAGACTAACTATTAAAAGCTAAGATCTATTATAATAAGGCTAAAAACAGATTAAGATTAATGATTAATAAGCACAGGTAGAGAGAATTAAGCATTAATAAGCTAGTAGATTAAGCAAATAAGCAATATTACTCTAATAAGCAGTTTAAGCTAAATAAGTAAAGAGACAAGGAATTTTAAAAGGAAACTTACTTTAGACTTCAGCTAAACAGAAGCTAATACACAATTAAGCTGCTACAAGCTCTCCTAGCTTATAAATAAGCTAGGAGTAAAGTCCTTGGGAGTTCATCCATTGCTAACTCCCCTTCCTTAAGCTTTAATCCAATAAAGTCCATGGTAAATGTAAGTTAAGCTGTTTTAAGGTTTAGATAGGATTATTTCTGAATTGATTAAGCTCTATTCACTATAAACTTAAAGAGCTTTTAAGAAGCTTATTAGCTTATTAAAACAGTTTAGTTGAATGGGAGAGCTTATGAGTTGGTAGTTGATCAAATAAATCATTGATCCTTGGGAGTGGATAACGATTCTTCACCGTCAGCTTGTTTAATTCTTGATAGTCGATGCACATTTGAAATGATACATCCTTCTTTTGGACAAACAAGACTGGAGCTCCCCAAGTTGAGGAATTGGGTCTTATAAAGCCCTTGTTGGATAGTTCTTACAGTTGCTCCGACAACTCTTTCATTTCGGAAGGAGCTAATCAATAAGGTGCTCGTGCTATAGGTGCAGCACCAAGTATCAAATCGATTTAGAATTCCACTTGTCGAGTCAGTGGAAGACCCGGCAAATCTTCAGGAAATACTTCAGGAAAATCTCGAACGATTGGTACGTCCCCAAGTCGCTTCTCCCCCAACTTGTCTTTAGTCTCCTTCATAGTAACATGTGCCAAAAAGACATGATGTCCTTCTAACAAATATTTCTGAGTTTTGGTGCACGAAATGATGTTCAAATGAGTCTCGTTTCCCTGATTACTTCCGTCACCATGAATAATGAAGGTTTCATTTCTCTAGGGAATACGAACAATCTTCTCAGCACAATCAATGACAGCGTGGTACTTTGACAACCAATCCATAGCGATTATAACAGCGAAACTACCGAGTTCTACGGGCATTAAGTTTATGTTGAATGGATGGTTTAAGAAGTTTAATGTAAGGCCCCGGATGATAGTGTTTATCCCAATTATTTTCCCGTCGGCTAGTTCAATATCATAATAATGGTCTAATGTAGTTGGTGTGATATCAATTAGGGAACTAAATATAGTAGATACAAAACTTCTATCGGCACCAGTATCAAATAAGATAGAAGCATAGCGGTCATTTAGAAGGAATGTACCCATACCGACGTTGGAGTCCGGGTTTGTTCCCGCATTGCCCACCACGTAAACCTTTGCTGGAGCATTGCCATTCCTAGCTCAATTACCACGGTTTCCATTCTTCAACTTCGGGCAGTCTTTCTTGAAATGCCCCTGAACAACACACTTATAACAAGTGACAGCATTCTGAGTTGTTCCGGAGTTCCCACGATTATTATTATTACCACTAGGACCAGAACTCCTACAGTCACGAGCCAGATGGCCGTTATTACATCTGGGAGCACATGGCCCTTTGTGGTGATAGTTGCATTTTGTACATAAGGGAAATGATTATGTGTACTCCCTCCTCTTACTGGGCCTAGCAGTGTAAGCTCACCCAGTGTTCTGTCTCTTGTTTTGTTGTTGGTAACCCTGATTGTTCCCAGCATTAAAATCCAACTTCCTCTTCTGCTCAGCTTGTCTTTTAGTAATGGTGAGGACTTTTTGATCCATCTGATCATTGGCAAACTCAATTGCTTCCTCCATTGTCTTGGGTTGATATGGCATTACATTTCCCTGAATCATATCAGGAAGTCCACCAACATATTTCTCAACTTCATCCGATTCTTCAGGAAACATCCGCCCATACATCAGTGTAAGTTCTTGAAAATGCAGAGTGTAACTCGTGATATCGGTACCTTTCACTTTTAGGTTCTAGAGCTCAATTTCCAACTTCTTGATTTCACTCCTTAGGTAGTATTTTACTATCATCATCTTCTTCAATGTCTTCCAGTCCATAGCATAAGCAACATCTTGAGTAACAGTCTTCATGTGGGAGTTCCACCATGTTCGAGCATTTCCAAGGAAAGTGCAAGTAGCGAACTTAACTTGGTTTTCCACAGCACAGTTGCTAATGTGGAACACTGATTCCATTTTTTCAAACCATTGTGCTAACACAACCACTCCTTCAATACCCTTAAAAGTAAGGGGCTAAGAATTCAGAAAATCTTTATACGTATACTCATGCGGAGTGCGTGAATTCCTCTAGTTCCAGTGCCAGAATTGTGGCTTCTGTCGCCATGACCATTAGTGCTATTTCGAAGAGTTTCATGATTAGCAAGTGCCACAGACACTCTTGCTTTGATCAGTTGCTCAACAATAGCAGCTGTTATTTGGGCAGCAGCCGCAGTAGCAGCAGCAGCAGAGGTTCTTTTTGGTGGCATGTTGTTCTAAATCACA
>BQNB010004790.1:44712-105749 GCA_026074375.1 Tanacetum coccineum | reverse complement strand
AACATTAACTAATTAAAGACCGAAGCTCCATCGTAGAGTGACCAAACTTCCTTGTTCGACTCAATAAATTAAGGCTAACAAAATTATATTTTTTTTTGTTACTGAAGAATTCTTATTATATTAAAGATTAGATTCCGCATAATCTTTAGTATTATCAAACAAAGTTTCTTAAACTAAGTTGTGTTAGATTTATCTAGCATAACTAATCCTTAAACAAGCCTAAGAAATTCAAGATCCATTCAAGTAGAATCAACATTATACGCGTCGAAAACTTTATAAATATTATTTTATAAACTAACTAGACTATAATTAAATTGACAATATGAAAATAATAAAAATAATGAATCGAGCGAGATAAACTATAACTAATTTTTGACTATTAGAAAATATTACGAATGTGGATACTTATATATTAAGTGGCGAACTTGAAGTAAACATTATTTTGACTTATAAAACTAAAACGCAAACTATTAGGTGGTGATATAACGTTATAAAATATAGTGCATCATTTTATTTCGCTTGCATTATTCTAAATCGACCCATAATTAAATAGGTTGCGTGCAGGACTTGTTGTGACGATTTCATTTGTTGATTTTCTCAAAATCAATACTTTTTACTTGAGGTGAGTTTATAGCACCACTTTAACTATTTGCAACTGTTTTATAAATCTCGGGGTGAGATATATTGCTCGTTTTTACGCATAGATGCAAAATCTTTACTTTCCTTTAAATGATTACGAATTAGCCTAAGTAGCGATAATCCACTATGCCCGAATTATCATGAACCGTTAATTACTTTGTGTAAGCGCAAGTATTATAAATAGATCTATTTGGGATTGACATCCCCGTTCGAGTAAGCAGCGCTTACTAGTTTTGGAGGACCGAACTAACGGACGTATACCATGTCGGATTGCGGGTGTCTCACTTTGGACACTCCCTAAGGTAATTTGAGTACATTAAATTGCATACATAACTTTGTCTACTTCCGGTGTCATGAGCTTAGCGCAATCGTAATTACTTTTGTGATATTGTACGTGTTACAATTATTACACTCTTTGAAATCTTGCGGTCCAACCTTTATACTTATTTAAACCTATGAACTCACCAACTTTATGTTGACATTTTTAAGCATGTATTTCTCAGGTGCTTAACTGTTATGGAGTATTTGAAGTGCATTGGGTCTTCATTCATACAAGACTATGTTTTCATGGACTTTTCATGCACTACCTTCCTTGTTATATTTTTAAACTATAAATTTTAATTGATGCAAACTTGGGACAACTTGTTTTTAACTTATTTATTTCAATGAAACAACGAGGTTATCTTTAAACGACTCATGTAGAGGTCTTTCTTTATTATCTTGTGCTTATGTATTATGAAGTAACGCCCCTAGTTACCTATTCCGCTGCCACATATTTTGGGGGTGTTACAGGTTTGTCGATCCTAAGTATCCCAATCGAGTATGCAAGCTACAACGATCTATTTATGGATTAAAGTAAGCATCAAGGAGTTGGAATAAAAGGTTTGATGTAGAAATCAAGAAATTTTGTTTCACTTAAAACCTTGATGAGCCATGTGTATACAAAAAGGCTAGTAGGAGTATGGTCACTTTCCTAATCTTCTATGTTGATGACATATTGATCATGGGAAACAACATTCCAATGTTACAAGATGTAAAATCATATATTGGAAAATGTTTTGCCATGAAAGATTTAGGAGAAGCTGCATACATCCTTGGAATAAAAATCTACATAGATAGATCTAAGTGGTTGATCGGACTTTGTTAAAGTGCATATATTGAGAAAATCTTGAAAAGATTTCATATGGAGAATTCCAAATGTGGAAGTATCCCAATGCAAGAAAAGCTGTTTTTGAGCAAGTCTCAAGGTCCCACAACACCTGATGAGGTGAGTCGCATGCAAAAAGTTCCTTACGCCTCAGTTGTAGGATGTATTATGTATGTTGTGAGATGCACTAGACATGATGTTACGTTCGCATAGAACGTAACTATTCGATTCCTGCAGAATCCAGGAGAATGTCACTGGAATGTTGTGAAGAACATTCTGAAGTATTTAAGGAATACTAAAGATACATTCCTTGTTTATGGTGGTAATCTCGATGGAGAGCTCAGAGTTACTTGCTACACTGACGCTGGATATGAGACTGACGCTGACGACTTGAAGTCTCAAACAAGATACGTTTTCATTTTAAACGGAGGCGTTGTAGACTAGAAGAGTGCTAAGCATAACACTACTGCAATGTCTTCTACAAAAGCTAAGTACATAGCCGCTTCAGAAGCTGCAATGGATTAGATAAGAAAATTTATTGATGGACTTGGAGTCGTTCCCAGGTCTAAGATATTGAACCTCTCCAAAATTTAATGTGTTTGCAATATGCAAAGATTTTACAAAGCCTTTACATATTAAGTAAAAGGTAAATAGGTTTAACAATCAAAATGAATTAGGACTTAAAGACATTGTAATTAAATAAAAACCATTTACAAAAGCTTTACCAATAGTGGGATGTCCTAAGTGTTTAATATTTTTTGGAAAAAAGATTCTCTAAAGTTATAGACAAACAGATTGATCATGTTAGTTTAAATGTGAGTGAAAATAAATAAGTGGGCCAATGATTTTTTATTAAAAGAAAAATTTTTAAACAATTAACTAATTATGTGATTGGTGAACATGATGTATCATGTTTGACTCAACTTTAGAGGATTTTAATCCTTATTTTTTATATGTTTTTTCATGCAATTGTGATCCCTATTTATAAGGGATTTACTCAAACCCTAGTCAATAGAAATTATGAGAGATCAATGGGCCCATTAATCTCTTTCATAATTAGCCTTCAGAAGTATGAATTACTGGTTACATGACCAATTAAATATGGTAATTTAAGTCAGTCAAACCTGCCATTTAAATAGGTCAAAATTGTTACAAACATTTAATGTTCAAACCTGTCATTTAATATAGTCAAACCTGCCTCTTAAATGTTTGTAACCACCCATTTAATCTAACCACTAAAAGAGTCAGGGAAAATCAGTGACTTGATGGGGGTACACTCCGTACCTTCAAACCTATTTCTAAGTATGACCGATTCCCACAATTGCACTAAATTTGCAACAATCTTTTCCCATGCATTTGACTTACCAGCCAAATACCGTTGTTCTTTACATGATCCCACCACAACGAGGCATGTTGACGAAGTTTTATAGCTACCACTTTAACTCTCAATTTATCAAGTACATCCCGCAAATAAAATATACGCTCAACCATGCTTAACCAATCTATTAAATCATCCAGGTGACTCTTACCAACGAACTCAGGTATCTTAACTCGTAACCCGAGACTACTTAAGAGATCTTCCCATCGATCAACTCCACGGCGATGCCGCTAACCGCGAACGTAACTAAAAGGGTTTCCCTCATCTTGGGTTTTCCATGTTCGTTCGGACGACCATTGATCTTCTTGTTAGAGTTCAAGTTCTTGGATTCGTTGTTGGAGGCGTTCGATCTCCACGTCACGCGGATCACGCGGGTCAAATCCGTTGCCTACTTCGGCGGTTCTATGGTTAACCGAATTATATCCACGCTTTCGTTCGGCCATTAGTACTAAGAGCTCTAATACCAAATAATGCCGGATCGTAATGGCCAAATAACAAGAATAAAAGTTGGGCAATTCTTTTATTAATTTCAATGGAAAACTAAAAACTGCATAAACCCTAGACAAAGAGGGTATTTAAGCAAGTAAATAGTTTGGGAAGAAAGCTAATCTTTCGTTCCAAAAGTGTAAAATTCGTGCATAGCAAACTAGAAACAAAAAATGTTAAAATAAACCTTGAAACTTAAAACTAACAAATTTCGGATGTCAGCATAGATTTAAGAATGAACTTTCTGGTTTCAGCATAGATCTTAAGATCTATGCTCAACTCAGAATTTCTTCCCTTGCATCAGTGTGTTAGTTGTATATGGTGGTCAATGCATAACTTTTCAACACCATTTCTTTTTATCACATAGCAGAACAATAGCAGATATTGGCGATCAAATGGCTGAACAAAAAAGCCAAACGATTGATGAAGTTTAAATAGGTTTAGCTTTTTCATATTGTACTCGTTCTTTTAGAGTTGTAATAGACATTCATAATTTTGTACTTATTTAAGGATTTATGTTTGGGTGCAAAACCTTATTAAGCTTTTGATTTGGTGCAAATATTACTACGAAGGATTTCAATTTATCTATTAGTTTTACTCTTTTTATACTTCCAATATCGTTCATGTGTTTGTATCTTTTGGTCATGTAAATGATTTAGAAATCTAAGTATTTTGTGATGACTCGGTGTCTACTACTATATTAACTTATAACTTGAGCAATAGTTATAACACATGAGAGAGCAGGTGCTCAACAGCAGATGGATGAGATGAATAAGAAAAAGAAAAGTGAGAACGAAGATACAATAGGTGAGTTAGTTTGTGTGCTTCACGTTGTCATTATATACAAGAGAAATGCGTGTGTGAGTCGAGTAGTTAATAAGCACTCCATGTCAGCTATATAAATGTACACATAATCTAAAAGTCAACATGTCTAAACAAACTTCTATTCGAGGAGAAGAAACCTTCAAAGGCGATTATTTTTGATGATGTTGTTTCCATATCTTTTTATTGGTGTAAGTCTAGATGTAAAGCATCGTTCAGTTGGGATGATTGGCTTAAAAACCCTTCTTTGATTTCTCTGTAATTCTAGCTCCTTGCTAGTTTCTTAATAAAATCCGCTGTTCAAAAAAAAAAAGTCAACATGTCATCACTAGTGTCACGGTGATATGCCAAAAAAACCAAAATTGCACACCAACGAAACAAATATGAAACTTGAGTGGTCTTTGAATCTCAAAGAAAGTTTAAGTGACTTAAGTAGCACACTTGCGAAAGCGATTACTATTTAATGAGATTTTTCCTATGCTTTTTCTCTGGTCCATGTGAATTTTTAATAACTTAGGGAAACCTTAAGAACTTCTAAGACATCATGATATCCTTTAGTGACACATATATTTACGTTTCAATAGACGAATCAAAGGAAAATTTTACTCATGTTGTGCTGCAAGATTGTACGAACTGCAAATTCATTTAGTGTGGCCAATTCTGAATGTCCAAAACAAGAACCACCAATACTCAAAATGGAAGCAGTTGATTCATCATAACACATCCCATTGCCCAAAACAAATTTGGCCGTCAATCTAACATATACTAAGATTTTATTTATTTTTACTTAAAGAACCCGATAACTAAAACTGATTTGTGTATGTGATCTAAAATTCGAAATACCCAATGGAGATGCTACTTACAATGGAATAAAGAATTTTGGGTCAAAACGAGAAAAGACTTCTTTGTACATCTGTAGGATTGGCTAACCACTTGCAGAATAACCATGCTGCAGCCACTACCGACAGAAGGGAAAGTGTCGCTAAAAATCCAAAATGTGAAACGTCATTTGCGACTATAACAACGCCCAATATTATTGATTCTGCTAAACTGGCAATGGAAACCTCTGTTGCCCCAATTAGATTTGCTTTGGAAGGTGGGATTCCAGTTTGTAAGATCTGTGCTCCAACAACCTCGTATGACATGTGTCCCAACCTTGATAACACCTTTATAAAAAAAATGTCTACTCATTAGTTTCTTGTTAATACGAAAATTAGAACGGAAAGATAATTATTAACGTGTAAATGCAACTTCATCTCAAAGGCTAATACAGTTACAAATCATTGCAGCCATTATTGTGATCAACAAGAGTCTTGCACTTTGCCACTTTGGGAAAGGTAAATAACAGACTTAGTACTTGACTAATAGCCAAATTCACGCATCAACATATATATTAGTTGAACATTGCAACTCTTAATGGGAAGGACAGAGTGTTAGTCTATTTTAAATGCAATGTTACAGCGAGTGATAGCCTCATGGACGGACTTACCCTTAGATGAAAAGGGCCACTTAAAAAAATGCAAAGTAAAAAAATCACCGTTTCCAATGTATGAAACATATTTCTGTTTTAAACTTTGAATCGTCGAAGATATTAACATTTGTTATGACAATTTGCTAACTATAACCATTTAATGTGACATGCCTCCTATTTATTACCATTTTACGCAAGTAATTCCGTACTTGGGTAGTTCGGTAAGAAATGGCAAGCGTGTCGCATGAAATAATTGGTTAGAAAATATAGCATATATGGGTAGTGCATTGCCTTTTCTTGCATTTTACCCATCTGAAAAAGATTACTCACTGGAGGTAGCAATTTCACCTATTAGTATAAAAATGGGTCATTTGGGCAATTTTCAATTGATAGACGGGCAGCAGTCTCCCAAAGTATAATAAGGTGTTAGGAACCTCCTATATTGCTTTGTTCATAAGCATTAATAAATTTTGTGATTGAATTTTATATAATAATCATGTATGAGTAATAACAAAGTGAAGTATAATGATCTTGGCAGGTCAACCCAATCCATTTTGACTGGTTACCCTGTCCGGCCCATCCATTTTGCCTGATATACTTTCACCATTAAGAGTTGCAATGGTGAAGAAAAAAGATAACAGTGAAGAAAAAGATAACTTACAATAAAGCCAAGAAAGAATAAAAGGGATGTCTGCTTTGAAAGACTCCCTCCATTATACATCAAAACGCCATCGTTAAGAAGTGAAGCTTGCAATATGAGTCCAGCAGCGCCAGCCTTCAAAATTCCAAGTTTCTTGACCATTTGAGCAGACATAAATGTTGCTCCAACACCCATTAAAGCACATAAGCAACTAAAGCCTCCAACAAGAGAAGGGCTTAAACCTGAAAAATATGACAAAACATATAAGCACCTAAAACCCGTCATACACCTATGAGCATGAGATATAAGGCTTGTTATGGCTGACGCAATTTACACCCATTTACTCATGAATTAGTCAATTTGGATTATTTTAGATCTCATATGTGTCATATGGTTCAAACAAAAGAATTCCTGTAGCTAGAAAGGGAAGGGTCTCAAACAGATTGAAAGTCATACGAATGTATGTTTTATGCATACAACCTGTTAAAATGTTTTATTCAAAGACTTATGTTACCACAGTGATCCTATTTATTTGTAGTTATACTTAAATGCATAAACTATATCTTGAAGTTTAAAAAAATTGACAGAAGTGTTTTCGGTCAATCACGCAGCATGCCTGGGCCCATACTAAAAGTTGACCTGTTATCAGACCCACCCATCTTGCCACCTCTCTCAAACTTAAAGAGAAGTTCAACAGTTTTAAAGTCATAGATGTAAAAAAGTTGCCTTCCTGTCTTGACCTCAATACCAAGTGATAAATTGATGAAACACAAATCCAGTTTTAAACAAAAGGAACATTGCTTTCTATAGCCAAAACTGTAGTGATATATGACATTCAACACTTTGATTCTTTCAATTACGGAATTTATAGTGAAATAATTACTCAAAAGAGCTGGAAATAAACACCAACAGAAAAAGTCAACTGACAAACAAGAACCTGATTGATCATGAGTTCCTCACTATATGTTTTGAAAATAAGTTGGATAAAGAACGTGAAAGAACCATACCATGCTGTGTCAGGAACGCTGTCATTAGACCACCTGGAGCCAAAACAACATTGAAGCAAAGAAGTACATAAGCCAGGCTAGCTGGAAGAACAGGCTGCTGCATGTATTCATCCCACCCATGTTTAATTGCAGCCATACTGATATCCACTGATCACAAGAACAAGCTTAGTGATGAAACACAAACGAAAAATGAAAATAGCTATTAGTTATATATTTACCTAAATTATCAGCATGTGGCAGAGGTTCCCTCGAGGAAGTTTTGCAGCATGTTTGTGGACATTTAGCACGGTCAAGAACACCAGAGGAAAGCTTGTTGGTCAGCCACGTGAGACCAATCTAATATATGACAGAAGAAACCTCATTACCCCCATAGAAAATTTTCATATGTAACTATACAATTAAATATCATATGTACTTACTAAACTACTTTTTAATTTGTTCAAATGAAATTAATTTAATTTGATACATCCCCTAAATTGTAAATAGTTTGTTTCGGCTTATATAGTCGTCTTATGGCTTATTTGGTTTTGGGCTTATGGTTCATAAGCTCATTTTTTGTGACTTATTTGAAAACTTTACGGCTTACAGTCATAATAAACTTGCATAAGCAGGAAAGTTTCAAAATAAGCAAAAAAGAGTGGGCTTGTGAAACAAGTTCAAAACTAAATAAGCCATACGCTGAAACAAACACCCGCATAGAACACACAAAGCCACACACACAACCTCTCACCCAAAAGAAAAAAAAATCACCATTTCATCATCACACAACAATCAACATCAACTAATCACCAATCATCTATCAAACCTTAAAATTCATCACTTCATCTTCTTCAACCTCTAGATCCCTAAAATTCACTCTCAATTTAGGGATAAAAAACATATCATCACTCTCTATTAAACCCAATTTTGATCAATTTGAATCCGTTTATCGTATCGGGTAGTTCATCTCTTCAGTTTCTCGTGAGAATTTCAATTTTGAATGCGATTTTGAGTCTCCTTATTACACCCAGCCTAACTAAGGGCATGTTTGGTTTATGGGTTTCTAAATGGGGTGTGGGAATAAGAATGAAAAAAGGATGTTTGGTTTCGTAATATGGGTTTTGAAGTTGAGATTAAAACCTACAAATAAGGGTTTTGAGAATGGAAGTGGGTTTAAAATCTATTCCCGATCTTTACTCCCTCACGTCTAAACTTCTGTTATAAACCAAACAACTGATTTCAAGTGATTATAGCCATTTCTATTCCAACACGGTATAACACCCATACCCAGTGTTCTAAAAGACGCGCCTTTACGTCGCTAAGGCGTGAGACATGGCCTCCACGTTACGAAACAGACCAAGGCTTCGACTCTAGGTGTGGCGAGAGATGAGGCGTGAAAATGCGCGATAAGGCGCGCTAAGGCGTGAGGCGTGGCGAGCCTTTTCGATTCAACTTCGATTTTTTTTCTTCAAAATAAAGAATATTACATGTAAGGATATTTTTTATCTGTATTCATATGTACAACGCTTTATATAAACTCAATATATACGAAATATGATATAAATATATAAATTTTTTTATATTTTGAGCAGTCTTAACCCACGCCTTAAAAACGCAAAAGCTACGTCATAACCGCAAAAACATAAGGCTTGATCATGTCGACACGCCACGCCTCACGCTATTCACCGTACCCATTAGCGATTCCTCGTTGCAAACCAAACACACTTTTTTTTTATTTCTTCTATAAAACACCAAAAAGATTACACATCAGAAACAAACACACACACTCAACCTCTCACCCAAAAATCACCATTTCATCATCTACTAATCAATCATCATCTAACAAACCCTAAAATCCATCAAAACCCCAAAACAATTTCAGTTCTTCAATTTCTCGTGAGAATTTCAATCTTTTAAAATTAGGGTTTTGATCTTAACCATCAACATTGCATATCCCTTTTTTTATATAAATTTTTATCAAATATTTTAGGAAAAAGATTCAAAATTTTGTAAAAAAAAACTGAAAATCTTGAAAAAAGTTTGAATTATTTTATAAAAAAAAGTCTGTGAAGAAGAAAAATGGCGGGTGGAGGAGTTAGGAAGGACGATGGGGTATCGTTTAACAGTACGAATGTGTTTGCTGCACTTGGGAGTTTAAAAAAGAAGAAGTCGAAATCGGAGGGTGTGTCGAAAAAGGGGAAAAAGAAGGAGGCTAAAGTGGAAAAGGAGCAGGTTTTTTGGGCTCCCGCGCCTTTGAATGTTAAGTCGTGGGCGGATGTGGATGATGAGGATGATGATGATTATTATGCTACTACTGCTCCGCCTCCGGTTTGGGGGGGTGCGGGCGTTGGGAAGGATGAGAAGGTTGCTCCGGTTGAGGTGAGCGGTTTTGCGTGTTTTTGTGATATTGGTTTGGTTGCTTATGTGAAATGTAGTTGATATTTGACGCTAATGTTGATTAGGTAGTGATTAGATAGTTCGGTGTCGTGAATTATGGTTTAGGAGATAGTATTTAAGGGGTGTCTGTGTTAGCTTATACAGCGGTCTTATGAGCTTATTTAAATTTAGATAAGCTCATAAGCCCATTTTTCGGCTTAAAATCTTATCAAGTTGAGGTTTTAGCGTATTAAAGGCCATAAGCTCAACTAGATAAGCTTGTTAGCCAAAAAAGTGAGCATATGAGCTTTTCCAAATTTACATAAGCTCATAAGCCCGCTATATAAGCTAACACAAACACGCCATTAGTTTGGGGTGTGGGCGTTGGAAAGGATGAGAAGGTTGCTCCGATTGAGGTGATTTTGCGTGTTTTGATTGGTTATGTGAAATGTGGTTAATATTTGATGCCAATATTGCTTCATATGAGTAATTGTGTGATATTTAACGATCATGATTAGATAGTCCTATGTCATAGATCGTGAATATTAGATGATGCTAATTTTGTGTTTTGTGATATTTGTTTGATTGTATGTGAAATGTAGCTGATATTTGACGCTAATGGTGATTAGGTAGTGATTAGATAGTTCGGTGTCGTGAATTATGGTTTAGGAAATAGTATTTCAGGGGTGTTTGTGTTAGCTTATATAGCGGGCTTATGAGCTTATGTAAATTTAGAAAAGCTCATAAACCCATTTTTCCGGCTTAGGAGCTTATCAAGTTGAGGTTTTAGCGTATTAAAGGCCATAAGCTCAACTTGATAAGCTTGTAAGCCGAAAAGAGTGAAATGTGGTTGATATATGATCCTAATATTGCTTCCTATGAGTAATTGTGTGGTATTTAACGATCATGGTTAGATAATCCTATCCTATGTCATAGATCGTGAATATTAAATGATGTTAATTTTGATTTGTGATATTGGTTTGATTGTTTATGTGAAATGTAGTGATTTGATAGTTCGGTGTTGTGAATTATGGTTTAGGAGATAGTATTTAAGGGGTGTCTATGTTAGCATATATAGCGGGCTTATGAGCTAATGTAAATTTAGAAAAGCTCGTTAGCCCATTTTTTTCCGGCTTAGGAGCTTATCAAGTTGAGGTTATGTGAAATGTGGTTAATATTTGATGCCAATATTGATTCCAATATTGATTCCTATGAGTAATCGTGTGGTATTTAACGGTCATGATTAGATAGTTCGGTGGCATAGATCGTGATTCACGAGATTGTGGAATGAATGTTAGATGATGTTAAATTTGTGTTTTGGGATATTGGTTTGATTGTTTATGTGAAATAGAGTTGATATTTAATGATAGTATTGATTAGATTTCACCATGTGCGTAATCGTGTCATATTTAACGGTCATGATACTATAGTTCCGTGTCGTAAAGTATGGTTTAGGAGATAGGAGTAGTTGTATAAGGGGTGTCTGTGTTAGCTTATATAGCGGTCTTATGAGCTTATGTAAATTTACTAATTTAGAAAAGCTTGTTAGCCCAATTTTTCGGGCTTAGGAGCTTATCAAGTTGAGGTTTTAGCTTATTAAAGGCCATAACCCATAAACTCAACTTGATAAGCTTGTAAGCTGAAAAAGTGAGCTTATGAGCTTTTCCAAATTTACATAAGCTCATAAGCCCGCTATATAAGCTAACACAAACACGCCACTAGTTTGTGAAGCTTGATAGTAAAACATGTGTTTGGCGAATTCTGATTATCGTAGCCAGAAATCGATATGATAAGATTAGTTTAAGTAATGTGGCTGTACTGCTTTGGTTTGTGTTAGTATTAAAGTGATTTTTAAATGAAATTTATTTTACACGTATGTAATTCGATGATCAAAGTGATGGTTTGTGAAGCATGATATTGAAACATGTGGTTAGCGAATTCTGATTATGGTGGCGAGAATTAGATAAGATGGACTACTTAAGTGTATCAAAGTGACTTAGAAAAAGAAAAACATGTTTATCCCTTAATCAAAACCAAAAGTAGGTTAGTCAAAGAACAGAGGCGGATTTTAAAATGCACACACATACGCCTCTTCCAAACAACTGATTTAATCATGATGAGTGGTTGAATGTGCTAGAATGGATGTTTGCATGTTGAGCCTAAAATGACGGTTCAGATATTTCTTACGCTGCAGTTGGAATGTGAAAGCTATACGTGCCGTTTACCGATCTTTTAAATTGAGATATTGGAAGATTACGCTAAATACATATTTTCAGTGTTTTGCTAATTGCAGGGCATGGTCATTGACTTTGTTTCCTAGTTACAGTTAGAAAATCTTGTTTCCAATATTTGCACATATTTTCTCTAGTTTCTATATAAGCCGCAATCTGCGTGACTTTGTTGTTTACGCAAATTTCATGCTAAGTTGTTCCAAATGGAAATTGTCGTCTTTTTATGGCTTGGTACATGAACAGTTGTCAGGACGTTTCTTTGACACTATCATCTTTATGCTTCTAGCATGATCTTTGGCTGTTGCATTTTTTAAAATCTGATCTTTTAATGATCAATTACAATCCAAATGACCCTCTTTTTATGTAATTCAATCGAATTTGACATCTCTATCTAAATCAGTGAGCAAGGGTTTGATTATGAGTCACAATAGTTGGCCTTCTTTCAGTTATATCCATACAAGTGGTTCTTTTTTATGGCTCTGTGATAAAAATAGTTTACTTATTTGAGCTACCTTTACATTACTTTATTAAGCACTCAAATGATATCCCATTTTTCCCGGGCCATAAAGCATCTTTTACGACAATCCTAAGTACAAAAGTTTTCTGTTGAATACAATTTTTGGTGAAGTTTTAAATGAGTGACTTTTATGCCATTAAACTTATCTTTACAAAAGTGCATATTGGTCCACAAGCTTTATACTTTATCATGATTTGTTAGTACATGTGTAACCTGAATTACAAAATGCTATGAATGGAGTCTAGAAAAGATTCTTAAAAAAGAAAGAAACAAAGAAGTATATAACGTCTTTGAAAGATAAGAACATTGCTAGTCAAAATTCCCGTCATAATAATGCATTAGGGTTTTTGTATAGAAAGAAGAACACAAGGAAAGAAAATTCTATCCACATTTCCTTTCCTGCCTTCTTATTATCTTATACTAATTGAATGCCGTTTATAAGTACTTTATTTGAATATATCAGAATGAGAATTTCTACATAGAATATGCCTTGATTTGACGCCTAGCTTTTACGACTTCTACAATATGGCGTTTATTCCTTATTGGCTTATTCTACAAAATCTGGTTACTAACAAAATGTATACTAATTCAAATCGATAAGAAATGTATTACTGTAATAACTTAATTATTATTCAGGTATCATAGTTAAGTCATGCTTGAAAGATATGATTCTATCTTTCTTGGAGCTCTAGAAGTTATTCATTGAATTGCGAATTGCATACGATGCTGCTC
Organism: Tanacetum coccineum; assembly: GCA_026074375.1. Lineage (NCBI taxonomy): Eukaryota > Viridiplantae > Streptophyta > Magnoliopsida > Asterales > Asteraceae > Tanacetum > Tanacetum coccineum. Next base: position 92,324 of record BQNB010004790.1, on the reverse strand, counting down.
TTCCCGGATTTGGAATAATGTTTTGTTGCTTTTATCCACCTGATAGTAATTTACTTATGCAGGAAAGTGAAAGTGAAGATGAAGGTCTTGATGAAATTGATGATGACCATGATGAAGAAAATGATCATGAACCAGAAACTGTGGCAGAAAAAGAACCGGTTGTTCAGAAGCCGGCTGAAAAAGAGCCGGTTGTGCCGAAGGACAGTGACAGACAGCTATCGAAGAAGGAACTGAAGAAGAAAGAACTTGCAGAACTTGAAGCAATGCTTGCAGAATTCGGATTAGCTGAAAACAATGGCCAAGAAGATTCTCGTGGTAAGCTATAAAGTCTTCCATCTAAAGTTTTAGTAACGTATATTCTTATATGAGGCAACAAATTGCACGTAAAAAGAACTTACTTTCGACCAATTTTCTTTTTTAGGAACATAATCAACTCTTGGGATTTTATAGTACTCTGGTAGAATTTTATAATCGAATGAGGGACCTGGTCTGGGTCCGTTATATGATTATAAACGTATAATAAATGTCCTTAAATGCTGGTTACGAAAGCATGTTCCTTTTAAGTGCACTGTCCCCTTATTTTATGTCTCCATACCCCTTTTGAGACAATGATCGTGCCTTCAGATTCCGATGTTTACAGAGGAATATAAAATAGTGGAAATGAAAAGATTTGTTTCCAAACTGTATAGCGAACCAAGTACCAACTTGGGTGAATCTAAATTTGAAAAATATAAACATAATAGAATGTCGTTCCAGTACATAATTGGTTAATTTACTTTATACTGTCGTCATATGCATTCGTTTATTAGGTGGTACCCAAGAGAAGGTGGAGAATCGAAACGGAGATCCTGAGAAGAAAGACAAAAATGTGCCAGCTGGTGAGAGCAAAACCTCCAAAAAGAAGAAGAAGAAGGACAAGTCTTCTAAGGATGCAAAAGAACAAGTCTCAAATGTGCCCGATACCGGGAACTCAGCATCTGAAGCTACTGGGTCAGAGAAGGTTGAAGGTTTATCTGGAACTGATGTTAAGGAGAAGATAAAGAAAGTAGCTGCTGCTAAAAAGAAGAAATCTAACAAGGAGATGGATGCTGCTGCCAGAGCTGCGGCTAGTGAGGCGGCGGCAAGGAATGCAAGGCTTGCAGCTGCTAAGAAGAAGGAGAAGAACCACTACAACCAGCAGCCCGTGCGTTAAGGGAAGGTATAGATTCTGTTCACCGAATGCACAATAAACACCCGTATCTTGGTTCTTTTTCATTTTGGATGACGGTTTTTGCATAGCAATACTTTCGGTTTTACTTCCAAAGTTGCTAGAAGTTCAGGAATATACCGTACTTTTATTGGTAGTTTTGAACATTTCTCCCCTGTGTAGAGAGGAGTAGAAATACCCTATGGATGCTTACTATATCTTGAATCTTGGATCATGGATGTTTTTTTCTGTCTCCCTTTGTTAAATTCTTGTGTATTTGATCTTCTTTTTATATTTGAGAAAAGCACCTTCAATTTGTCCCGCTCTAGTTGTACTGTATTTGGTACATCCGAGTCACTAGAAGATGTGTTGGTGTCCGTTTGGGTTGGTTACACAATGACTCAAAAGGGACCGAAACCTATCTTGTAATGACTTTGGATGAAAAAAAATCTACAGCGACTAAAAACGTGGGACGTGAAAAAGTTTGGTAGTAAAGGAAGAAATGCTGTTGGGGTTGTTCATAAAGGTCAGGTATTGTAATGCTGTCGAAGCACATTGCATTGCCAGGTCTTGTTTATTGAAGATGTTACGTTCTTTTCCACGAGGGACATCCCTAATCATGGTTTGTAGCCGTTGGTGTAGAGGTGGCAAATCATACCCATATGTCTTAACTTGGACTATTTGGACTAGGGCTGAGCAAAACCGAACCGAACCGACAAACCGAGCCGAACCGAACCGACTGAAACCGAACTGACCATTTTCGGTTCGGTTTTCAGTTTTGTATATTTGTAATTTTCGGTTTTGGTTTTGTCGGTTCGGTTTCGGTTCGGTTCGGGTCAAAACAAAGAAAAATACGCTTACACTATCTATTCGGTTCGGTTTTTGTTGGCTCGGCTCGGTTTCGGTTCGGTTTTCAGTTTTTCTTGGTAAACTTCGGTTCGGTTTCGGTTGGCGTTTTTCCCCAAACTCGGTTTTCGGTATTCGGATTTACGTTTTTTGTCGGTTTCGATCGGTTTTTGAACCGATGCTACACCCTTATTTGGACCTTTTTTTTGAACATCATGGGCTAAATGGGTATTGTCTTTTATTTTAGATGGGCTATTTGGGCAACAAAAAAATTTATGGATTGAATAAGTGGGTATTATAAGCAGAGAGAATAACATGTGATGGGTATTTTTTTGCCCACTGGTTAAACTAGGGTCTAATTGGGTCTCTCGTAATATTATATAGAGGTGGATGGGCGAAGCTTATTTATTTAATAGTTTTTTTACGTTTTCGAATGTTTTTTACGTTTTTGATTGTTTTTTACGTTTTCGTCCGGTTTTTTTACGTTTCACCCGTTTTTTTACGATTTCGCTCGTTTTTTACGATTTCGCCCGTTTTTTTACGATTTTGTCCGTTTTGTTACGATTTCATCATTTTTTTACGTTTTCGTCTTTTTTTTACGTTTTCATCCGTTTTTTACAATTTCGTCAATTTTTTTACGTTTTCGGACGTTTTTTACGTTTTCGTCCGATTTTTTACATTTTCGTACGTTTTTTACGATTTCGCCGGTTTTTTACGATTTCGCTCGTTTTTTACGATTTCGTCCATTTTTTACGATTTCGTCCGTTTTTTTACGATTTCGTCTGTTTTTTTACGTTTTTGCCTGGTTCTTTACATTTTCGCCCGTTTTTTTACGATTTTGCCCTTTTTTACGATTTCGGCCGTTTTTTACGATTTCGTACGTTTTTGTCTGTTGTTTACCATTTCGCCCTGTTTTTTTACGATTTCGTCCACTTTTTACTCTTTTTTATGTTTTCGTCTGTTTTTACGATTTCGCGCGTTTTTTACATTTTCGTCCGTTTTTGTACGATTTCACCCGTTTTTTACAATTAAGTCAGTTTTTTACGATTTCGTCCATTTTTTACGATTCCGTACGCTTTTTACGTTTTCGTCATTTTTTACGTTTCCGGCTCTTTTTTTACATTTTTTACGTAAGAAAACGGACGAAAACGTAAAAGTAACTGACGAAAACGTACAAAATTGGACGAAATCAGACAAAAACATACGAAAAATGTTAAAAACGGACGAAGACATAAAAAACTAGACGAAATTGAAAAAATCCAGACGAAATCGTAAAAAACAGACGAAATAGTAAAAAAATGGGCGAAAACGAGCAAAATCGTAAAAAACAAGGGCGAAATCGTAAAAAACGTGCGAAATCGTAAAAAAAGTACGAAAAGATAAAAAAACGCACGAAAACGTAAAAAAATGTACGAAAACGTAAAAATTGACGAAATCGTATAAAAAGGGCGAAATCGTAAAAAACGGACGAAATCGCAATAAAACTGACGAAATCGTAAAAAACCGGGGGAAATCGTAAAAAAACAGGCGAAATCGTAAAAAACGGGCGAAACGTAAAAAAAAGGAACGAAAACGTAAAAATCAAAAAACGGGCGAAAACGTGGACGAAAACGTGAAAAACAGATGAAAACTTACGAAAACGTATGTAAACGGACGAAAATGTACGAAAATGAGCGAAAACACAAGGAAATGTGCAAAAACGTGCGAAGGTGTGCGAAGGTGTGCGAAAACATTCAAAAACGTATAAGAACGTAAAAAACGTTGAAAACGTGTGAAAACATACGAAAACGTAAAAAATGTATAAAAGTGTATAAAAACGGATAAAACCAAAAATTTGGACTCTTTGCCCGTTTGACCCGAGACCGTTTGACTCGTGCCCAAGTTTTAAAAATACCCGTTTGACCCGTGCCTGTTTGGCCCGTTGCCCGTTGCCCGAACCCGCCCGACCCGCCCATTTTGCCACCTCTAGTGTGTTATGATGGACGAGTGTGGCTTTCACGTCTTGTATGAGACATCTCTAGCCAAGTCAATACATGTCAGTAAACTCGATATACATGAAATATGATATATGCTATAAATATATAAATCTATAAATATTTTCATATTTTATGTCGTTTTAAGTCATGTCGTGAAAAACGTCATGACTCTTAAGTAGTGTAAATGTTACTCTTTTCGTCTCAAAGTTATTGTCCGCCTTTTTATTTTGGTATGTCTAAAATAATCCTCCCACCCCCAATAGCCATTGCTCTTAAAGCGTGAGGCTTGACCATGCCGCCACGTCATGCCTCACGCTACTTATAACCTTGGTCTTATTATATATATAGAATTAGTAATGTTACAAACCTTGGTCTTATCATATATTTAGAATTAGTAATGTTACAAGTTACAACATACCAAAACCTTGTACTCATACCGTCCTACCTATACATACAAGGAGTTGATTGGCACACATTCTTGTTTTATTCGCATACTTTAATGTACAAACTGGCAATTCACCATCCAACAAATGTACAATTATTATAGCACATAATGAAGTGTGCAAATAATAAAGAAGGGTGTGCAAATCATTAGCCATACATAATTGTGACATTTATTTATCCACTAATCCTCTCTTTTTGCATCTTCTATATAAATTTTACAAGTGTTGCCATTTTGTGGGTAGGAGGATAATTAAGAGATTTTTGTAGAAGATTATCATTTCTCTAATTATATTATCTTACAAGCAAGTTATATGTGTATCAAAGTGGTCATTATTTTCCTTAAAATTGTAACATGTTTTGCGTTTATTGTTAGAATATTATTTTTTTATATTATAATGTACTGGTTTTAAAAATAACCGGTCAAAACTTGTTGTACTTCCACACATGTTGAACACTATATTTTGTTTTTTGGTTGAACCGGTGCCCTTTGCGCACCATTTTTTTTGGCTCCACCATTGTGCATAAACAGACGTCAATCCATATATAGATGAATATATGGATTCGACTTTTATGCTTAATTTAAAATTAGTAATGTTACAACTTATAACGTAAACTACTTAATTATTCTCTTACAATCGAGTTGTAATTGTATGAAAGTGGTTATTATTTTCCTTAAATTTTGTAATATGTTTTGCGTTTATTGTTAGATTTGTTTTCGTTGACATTATAGTGTTTAGAAATAAGTGATCAAAACATAGAGTAGTTTTATACATGTTAGATACTGTTGAACACAATATATTTTTTTCTTTTTTGACTGAACCGGTACCTCGTGTGCATCATTTTTCTGGCTCCATCATTGCCCGTTAAATATAGGTCGGTCTATATATAGAGGGATATATGGATTTGAGTTATATGCTTAATTTCTATTTATCCCAGATAAATACATGCGCCATCGATAATTACCATAATACCATCGGTCATGAGAATATTTCATATTCTCATTTCCTCGTTATTTGCATTTATTTCATTTTTCATTTATCATTCAAACTTGCGTGTTCAATTTATTGTGCATCAATGTGATAATTCAACATTTATATGAATAGAGTTGTGAAATTCAAAGTTGTTTTCACTTTATATTGATTTCTATCATACACAATCGATAGTCTTGAAGCAGAACTTTCATCTTGCTTTTTAGTTTTTTTAATTCGACTATTATGCAACTTAATGAGTGTGTGCATCGTGTCACCATGTATTTTGTTTGGATGTTACGTGGGAGCGGTGAAGATGGGGGAACGTAGAGGGGATGAAGACGATGTTGCAGCCATTGTTTTGATAGGTAAATGGATAGGCGTGGAGGTTATTGTACAATTATATTAAAAGCACTGTAGAAGGGATGGTACGGTTATACAAAAATCATATTGAAATGAAGTTATTTATAGGGTGGCGATACACCTTGGTAACAACTTTGTAACGCATTACCAACTAAATTGGCAATAAATGAGAGTAGTTATCTATAGACCTCCAAAATATGCAAAGTTGCATATATTGATATACATCTAAAAGATACATAAAAAGTAAAAATCATCGTACATGTGCATTGTAAATTTGTACCAAGGATATGCGTGCAATTATTCACCTTCGTAATACTTTCGAAAGTTTTTTGACAATTTTTTTAATATGTTAATAAATGATAATAATTATAAGAAAATAGTTCGACTTCCCAATGCACATAAATTAAATATAATTTAATTAAAATAAAAACAATTACTCTGACATACAGAGCACCATGTTAAACATCCAAAACCATCGTTAAAGAAGCGTCAGAACTCAAAAGAGGTCTTGTTTTACTTGTGAACAACCGACTTTAGGTTGTAAACTAGTGAGCTAAAAATAAAGTACTTTTATGCCGCTGCAACTCTCATAAAAAATGGGTGAACACAAGCATCGATGTGGAACACCATGTAGAAAATGATGGACATAATTCATGTTTATCGGAATCCTTATGGGTCCTTTGAACTTTGTTGTTTACATTTGACAAAAACATCACATTTCATGGTTTTTGAAGATATTGATGTAGTGAGATATGATATATTGTATTGACATTGTTAAAAAGCAAGATCTAGTTGTGTAAATTATTTGAAACTGTATGAGTACATAATTATAGGCAATTCACAATATCTATTTTTAAATTGTAACTTATAATTTAATGTTTTATGGGAAAGGGAAGTCGTCAAATGTTGCGGGACCCACACCGTTCTATTAAACCAATAGTAATCGGATCGTAGTCGGTGGTAGACTAGAATCCGTTGGGTGAGAACATGTTTCGTTTTCTTTATCACGTGACCCTTACTTCACAACTAGATCACAACATCTTCGATTTCGATCCGAACGAATTTTGATGTGCATGAAAACGGGTGATGCGGGTGTCATCATGATCAAAATGAGAAGGGGTGAAGACGGTGTAATTTCTGGAAGAATGAAAGTACATGCGACTAGATATGACCGATTTTGTGATGTTGGGACTTTGGGAGAATAGTAAGATATTAATTAAGATGATAAATAGGTATGCGTGTGTTAGCTCATTTATTCTACTTACGGGCCTATGATAAATAGGTGTGCAATGACCGACTGAGAAATAGATGTGACCAATTATGTGAGTTTGGATTAGCTTGCTTATAGGCTTATTTAATTTTGAAAAAGCAGACAAGTTCACTTTTTGAAGCTTTTGACCTTATCATCTTCACGTATTGGATTAAGCCAATAAAATAAAGGTCATAAGCTCTAAAAAGTAAACTTGTCAGCTTTTTCAAAATCAAATAAGCCTGTAAGAAGGCTAAATAAGCTAATCCAAACTCCCCACTTAGGGTATGTTTGACACCCAAGATTATGATTATTAATTAAAAAAAATAAACTACTTAAAATATAAGCTTCGTTTCGCAAATAAATTTATAAGAGATTATAAAAAAATAATATTCTAGAATCAACTTTATTAAGTTTTGCTTTATATTAAGTGGGGTGTTTGGGTTAGCTTATTTAGCCTGCTTATGAGCTTATTTGATATTGAAAAAGCCGACAAGCTCACTTTTGAGAGCTTATGACTTCATTATTGGCTTAAGCCAATAATAACCTTAAGTTAATAAGCTCCAAAAAGTGAACTTGTGGGCTTTTTCAAATTCAAATAAGCCCATAAACAGGCTAAATAAGCTAACCCAAACGCCCCACTTTATAATATAAAGCAAAACTTAATGAAGTTGATTAAGCATAAAAACAAAAACAGAAAATAGTTGTCACAAGAAAGAAAGAAAGAAAGACTGTTTCACAAATCAAACATGACTACCACTGTCAATTAACCAGAATAATAAATTCCGATCATCCCCAATTTCACTCAAACCCTAACCCTAATTTCACATCAATTCGATCATTTAATTCATCAATTCGATCTTCATTCACTTGTTTTTAACATCAATTTGCTCTGATCAGTTGAAAATTTAGCGTTTTTTAATCAGTTAAAGTAGTTAAATCAGTTACTAAATCTGTTATTATACGAATATGATATGCTTAGTACTTATAGATTGTTAAATTGTGTTTAATTAAGTGCATATTTGATTAAATTAGGAAGCGCTGGGTGCGAATCAGTCCCGTCAACGACCGTCGGCTCCGGCCGCTACGACGACGGGACTATGGTCATTTCTTAGACCTAATCCACCTAAACCGTATTCATTACATTATTTACAACCACAAATGGACTTTGTTTTTCGACACACGTCTAATAATAATCCCGAACCGTCTACTAGTGCGCCGCAAGTGTTGCCGGTGGCGGCGGTTTCGGTTTTGGAAGAGGCGGAGTATTTGGCTAGGTATTTAGTGATTAAGCATTCGTGGCGTGGGAGGTATAAGCGGATTTTGTGTATATCGAATCAGAGTATTGTGACGTTGGATCCTGCGACGTTGTCGGTGACGAATTCGTATGATGTGAGTGGTGATTTTGAGAGTGCCGCGCCGATTATAGGGAAGGATGAGAATACGTTGGAGTTTAGTGTGAATGTGAGGACGGATGGGCGAGGGAAGTTTAAAGGGATGAAGTTTTCGTCTAGGTGTAGAGCGAGTATTTTGACTGAGTTGCATAGGATAAGGTGGGGGAAGATTGGGACCGTTGGTGAGTTTTCCGTGCTTCATTTACGGAGAAAGACGGCTGAGTGGGCTCCTTATGTAAGTTTCGGATTATTGTATTTTTTGACGTGTTTTGATATAGTTTCGTGACATTTGATACTTGCTTATTTAATGTGATTATTACTTTAAGCTTATATGTGGGCTTATGAGCATATTTGATTTTGGCTTATGTTTCATAAGCCCCGATTTTCTGGCTTTTCTTTATATAAGCTCGTTATATCATAAAAAAGCTTATATAATCCCATAAGTCTCAATAGAAGCCGGAATTTTGGGGCGTATGAAATAGAAGCCGAAATCAAATAAGCTCATAAGCCCACATATAAGCTTAAACACCCCCTTAGAGTCGGGATGCCAATAACTAGGCAACGTAAATTATGCTTTACCTCCCATCCTTACCTGCAACCACCTCTTACTTAGAGATGAACGGTTTTGAGATGAATGCACAGGCCTTGCCTAAACATAGGAAAGTAGAGTAATACATATAGACATATAGGTAAACTCAGGAACCAGCTAAAGGTTTCGGGTTTCCAGCCAATATCGAATTGGTTTTAGAAAAATTACTAGGGAGCGATTAGCGATAGGTCTTGATTATATGATGCACGACTAGGTTGCTAAATGTAGGATCTGTTATCTATTTGTGTCATTGAGATGTTGAATATTAAGCTGACGTTGATGGTAATACTTTGATATGGTTTGAAAATCAAGCCAATGTTCGTCATAAGCATATGCGTTGTTAACTTTTTGAATTTTTTTAGGACTAATAGTTCAGAGCATGTAATGGTTGCGAATCATGAAATGATCAGTTCTCTTTTAAGATTCCCATGTGTAAAGTGTCCCATTAACTTGGGATTGGCCAATGGCCGGAGCATGTTTCACTACTGATGTTTAATTTTCTTGGTCAATACCGAGGTCATAACTTAATCTAATTTCAGCATTAGAAAGCACTCCAAGGGCATCAATAATAGCGCTGAAAGCCTTCTTTTTTATCATCAAGGTGGCTGTTTTTTTTAGGGTGAATCTTGAGTGGCCTCATTTTTTTTTGTTTTCGCAATCATTCTTGTATTGACACTCTCTTCTACATCATGTCTGTCATAGTGCGATGGCCATGACAAGAGCGTTGTGTGGGTCAAGTCACTATGTAAGATTAGGCGTGGAGGAGTGTGCTGTTATAACAACCATTAGAGAAAACTTACAAAATGATGTCAATCAAGCTCACCTCGACAAAATTCACCACCCAGATGCTAACCTCGGTAACGCCTGTGGACATCTTGTTGCACAGGCTTCCCGAGGCACGGGCTTCGGCTTCTGCATGTTTGTGGGTCCGGGCTGTAACTTCTTGGCAGCAATGTGGTGTTACATACTCATGGGCTATACCAAGGTCATACCTCCACCTAGTTTCTGCATAACATGACACTTCGAGAAAGGCCAAGGATAAACCATGTTGGTTTTCACCACCCTCCAACATCACGCCTTAACATTTGGCAAACCACAAAAAAATATATAGTCTATGGTCACATCTATATATTCAACAGCTTACGGATAAAAATGTTAAGCACTTTTTTTTCATAGTACTAAATAGCCAAAGGTTCAACACACATGCTTCTTCTGAAGACATTGTGTCAACAATGATCACCAATACTTGCTTAATTTGTATTTATGAGGTTAGCTGAGTTCATTGTTGTCTTATCTTTGTGGAGTCCACCAAAAGCAGATTATCTGCAGCATACCCAACACTTCGCTTGATCAAAGTTATTATAGTGGTCACAATCAGTCGCGAGTTCTTAATGACTCAGAAAAATTGCTTAAAATCTTAAGCTTGATGAGTCAGCACTGTATATATTTTCTAAGTAACGTATGTGACAGTTTCATTCATTTTCATGTGCTCCAAGTTAAGATTTAGCTGCTCTTGTTAGTTTGGGGTATCACCCTTCTCCTGGTCTAAATCATTATGTATAATGAACTAATATCTTACATGCATCAACAGAAATTGAAAGTGACGTATGTTGGAGTTGAGCTTGTTGAACCAAAGTCTGGGGATCTACGGTGGTGTTTGGATTTTAGAGACATGGATTCCCCTGCAATTATTCTTCTTTCTGACGCATACGGGAGGAAAAATGCTGAGCCCGGAGGTTTTGTTCTCTGTGCTTTGTATGGAAGAAAGTCTAAAGCTTTTCAAGCTGCTTCAGGGACTTCAAATTCTACGATTGTAGCAAATTTGGTAGGTTACATCCTTCTGTATTTCAGTTTTATTTTTGCTTCAAGTCACTTTACATGAGGTTTGATTTTATGTCCTTGACTTATAAGTTGACCTTTTTTTCTAATGCTCTTATTAGACAAAAACCGCAAAATCAACAGTTGGGGTGTCACTCTCTGTAGAAAGTTCTCAGTCACTCACTGTTAATGATTATTTACAGCGAAGGGGTAAGTCATGAAATTCACCTAGTTGCTATACAGTATTGCATATATGTCCATTGATTGTACTATGTGTGGATAACTCATACGGGTTCGTGTAAATGCAGCTAAAGACGGTGTCGGAGCAGAAGAAACTCCTTGTGGTGGTTGGTCGGTGATGAGACTCAGAACTGCTGCCCATGGGACACTTGGTGCACCACGGTTGGGTTCAATGCTTGGGCCCAAAGGGGGACTTGGGGAGCACGGTGATGCCGTGTCTCGTCAACTTATCTTAACAAAGGTTTCACTTGTAGAGAGGCGCCTTGACAACTATGAGGTAAGTTGGTATCATACTTTGCTATACTTCCCTAGTAAATCAGTAGGTTTACATTTTCCGCATGAATTAATTAATCACTTCCAATGTAACTTCCAGTTATTGTCATCTCATCATAAATATTATTACATTGAGGGCAAAATGTTCGTTTATTACTATGAATGACAAACTTGACTTGTGTTTAGCACGAGTCTTCACCATTCTAGCGTGCTTAGACAATACTACTGTTTCCTTTTATGCACACTTGCTTGGGTAACAAATCACAATGGGAAGTAGGACATATATAAATGTATCAAGTCACATGTTGTTATTTTCAACCATGGTTTTAGACCTTTTGGACCTTGCATATACTTGTTATCACAAGTTGGGTATGTAGATGGTACACAAATCTCCTGAAGTTGTTTCAAAAGTCAATAAATCATTTGTTAGTAGACGAATAATACAAAGAGGATACTTTCGTTAGCATAATAGCTCAGATGTAGTGTGCACACGTACCCTGGATGGAGTCTTCACCGGGATATATGTAATAATGTAACCATTTGCATGAATAAGTTTTGGTAGAATTAGGCAAAAGACTATTAAAAAAAAATTTGGGCAAGGTTTCCCACCAAGAATGCTTGATGAAGGAAGAGTTACTCACTTTCAGATTGTTCACAAGAACAGACATATACTCAACATATAGAGGAACTTAAAGCTTATATCATTATATCAATTGATGGAAATGCTAATTTAACTTGAAAATTATTATGACACCTCAAACCTTTATTGTTAGAAAACATGTGAAAACACGAGTCCTATTAGTCACTACTCATTGATAAAAAACTCAATGAGTCAATACAAGGGTTCTCCTAATTAAACATGGAATTGCATACAAAAATTAAGGAACAGATACTTAACTCCAATTTGTTGTCCCTTTAGTAACTAGAACTCTATGTGCTCATAGAGCCATATAACCCTTATATGATTGTATGCTCGTATGCCTATACATGCTTTTAGGCCTTATGCTCTCAGTCTTATATGCCTTTATATGTTTGCATGATCGTATGTATTTATGTCTTTACTCTCTATACGCTATATTTATACTTTTGGCCGTATATGCCTTTACCCTTATTTTCTCTATCCTAGTTTGTATGCTTGTAGACCCATATAATCCTTGTATGTTTGTATGCTCGAATGCTTTTTTTGGCTCGATGTGTTTATATCTATACACGCTTTTATGTTTGCATGACCATATTATTGCCAGAGGTCTGGAAGCAGTCCCTTTACCCTCGGGTAGGGGTGTGACCGTCTACATCCTACCTCCCCCGTACCTCGCTCTGGCGGGATTGGGCATTGTTGTTGTTGTTCCTGTCCCAGTTTATCAATCTTTTGATTTACATATGCTCGATGTTGCAGGCTGTTATTGTCCGTCCTTTAACTGCAGTGGGTTCTCTTGTTCGATTTGCAGAGGAACCACAAATATTTGCCATTGAATTCAATGATGGATGTCCAGTTCATGTGAGAATCTTCACTAAAGTATTATGCTGTATTTTGCTAGTTGACTGTCTAAGAGCAACATTTCTTGTTTCAGGTATATTCTAGCACATCCAGAGATAGTTTACTTGCAGCAGTTCGGGATATGATACAAACGGAGGTATGCATTGTTCAATCTGTATTACTTGTATGTCTGTAGGAGCCTGAGCTCTATACTTACATAAGATTATCTATTAAACTTTAAAATTATTTTACAGGGTCAGTGTTCAGTGCCTGTGCTGCCTAGGCTAACTCTGCCAGGTCATCCAATTGATCCGCCATGTGGTAGAGCATATTTGCAACTCTTACAGGTCTCAGGTGTGCCACAACGCTCTAGAGCTGACATGGAAACTGCCACTTTGCATTTAAAACACTTGGCAGCAGCTGCAAAGGACGCTGTGGCTGAAGGAGGCTCGATACCTGGATCGAGAGCTAAACTTTGGCGAAGGATAAGAGAGTTTAATGCATGTATTTCATATGCTGGAGTGCCTCCCAACATTGAAGTTCCTGAAGTAACTTTAATGGCTTTGATTACAATGCTACCAGCCGCTCCTAATCTGCCGCCAGACTCTCCTCCTCTGCCTCCTCCTTCTCCTAAAGCAGCCGCCACCGTCACAGGGTTCATTGCCTGTTTACGAAGATTATTGGCGTCAAGAACTGCTACCTCTCATGTGATGTCTTTTCCTGCAGCTGTCGGGAGAATAATGGGTTTGCTAAGAAATGGTTCTGAAGGAGTAGCAGCTGAAGCTGCAGAACTTATTGCAGTGCTTATTGGGGGTGGTCCTGGGGAGAACAACTTATTGACAGACTCAAAAGGTGATTATCATGCTACAATTATGCACACGAAGTCTGTATTGTTTGCTCATCAGGGTAATCTAGTAATTTTGGTAAACCGATTGAAGTCGATGTCTGTTTCACCACTATTATCCATGTCAATTGTCGAAGTTTTGGAGGCAATGATATGTGACCCGCATGGTGAGACTACACAGTATAGTGTTTTTGTTGAATTGTTACGCCAAGTGGCGGGATTGAGACGCCGTCTGTTTGCGTTGTTTGGACACCCTGCGGAAAGTGTACGAGAAACTGTGGCGGTAATCATGCGTACAATTGCCGAGGAAGATGCGATTGCAGCCGAGTCGATGCGTGATGCTGCCTTACGCGACGGTGCTTTGCTGAGACATTTAGCGAGTGCTCTATTCCTTCCTTCCGGTGAAAGACGGGAAGTTAGCCGACAACTTGTAGGACTCTGGGCAGACTCTTATCAACCTGCTCTTGAATTACTATCCAGAGTACTGCCACCGGGTCTTGTTGCTTATTTACACACTCGTTCTGAAGGGGATGTTACTGAAGATTACTCAAATCAGGAAGGATCGTTTATGAGTAGTCGAAGGAGACGTTTGCTTCAACAAAGGAAGAATCACACAGTAAAAGGTGTAACATCACCAAGAAATACTCTCACGTCTGCTAATAATTATGATGGTGGTGATCAGACTATTCAGCCCTCAGCAATTTACACAGGTGAAAACTTTCCGTCTACCGGAGCTCAACAAGCTGATCATTCAATTGGTGTTGTTTCTCCTGACGCAGCATCTCCTGCTGAAAATCCGCCGATTGAATCAGTTGATTTAGATGATAATGCAACCGGGGCAGAAAACTCAGATCTTACTGTTCCAGCTCCAGCTCAGGTTGTGATAGAGAACACGCCAGTGGGATCTGGAAGATTACTATTGAATTGGCCCGAATTTTGGCGGGCTTTTAGTCTTGATCATAATCGTGCTGACTTGATTTGGAACGAACGCACCAGGCAGGAATTGAGAGGGGCTTTGCAGGCTGAGGTTCATAAACTTGATGTGGAAAAAGAGCGAACCGAAGATATCGTTCCTGGAGTCGCATCCTCGGAGACAAGCGGCCAAGATAGTCTTCCTCAAATATCTTGGAATTACACAGAGTTTTCTGTCAGATATCCTAGCCTGTCGAAAGAAGTTTGTGTAGGCCAATATTATCTACGCTTGCTGCTCGAGAGTGGAACCAATGCGAGGGCAGAAAAGTTTCCTCTGCGTGATCCAGTTGCTTTCTTTCGAGCACTGTATCATCGGTTCTTATGTGATGCAGACACGGGACTTACTGTTGATGGTGCGGTCCCTGATGAAATGGGAGCTTCTGATGATTGGTGCGACATGGGAAGACTTGATGGTTTTGGAGGTGGTGGAGGCTTTTCGGTCAGAGAGCTTTGTGCTAGAGCAATGGCAATTGTATATGAGCAACATCATAATACCATTGGCCCTTTTGAAGGTACATCACACATTACGGTTCTCTTGGATAGGACTGATGATAGAGCTTTAAGGCACCGTCTGCTGCTACTTCTTAAGGTAAAACAAAATCTTTACCTCTTTGATTAAACACAAGAAAAAATAATTACTCATGTTTTCACAGATGGACCAATTTCTTGCTTGAGTTGACTTTATATCACATTAACGTTTGTTGCAGTAAACTTGATTTTTATGTCTATTTATGAAACAAAAACAAAAATAAAGTAAGAGAGCACCTGATTAGTATTTTCTTTTTCAGGTTGATTTTGTCCATTTTTTTTCCTGAGTTGAATGCTTATATATTGTATCAAATATCCCCCTATTAAATCAGGTTCACTTGTGAATTTGCTTGATGCTATAGGGATTAAAATGCTATTTTTTATCTTTTTTTTTTAAAAGTAAATCTGTAAATCTATAATGCTCCAATTTGGCGTGCTTGTTTGTATCTCTTCCTCTTATATGAATTGTTGTTATTTATGTTTATTTTCAGGTTTTAATGAAGGTGTTATCAAATGTAGAAGCTTGTGTATTAGTTGGAGGGTGTGTTCTGGCGGTCGATTTACTGACTACTGTTCATGAAGTTTCAGAAAGAACCGTTATTCCTTTGCAATCTAATTTGATAGCTGCTTCTGCTTTCATGGAACCATTAAAAGAATGGTTATATATTGACATGGATGGTGCTCAAGCTGGCCCAGTGGAGAAAGATGCTATTAGAAGGTTTTGGTCCAAGAAAACTATTGATTGGACGACAAAGTGTTGGTCTTCTGGAATGCCAGACTGGAAGAGACTGCGTGATATTCGTGAACTTCGCTGGGCACTTGCTGGCCGGGTTCCTGTTCTTACTCCTCCTCAGGTACGCTAAATGCTTTTTATGCACACAATATAAATGAATCTGGCTTATCCATGATATCCTCTATTTCCTGATGATCATTCATAAATTTGATATTCCAATTACTTACTTTCAGTATGTGTTAAACATGTTATAACAGCAGTATTACGAATTTCATGTAGTTTATGGAAATTCTTTTTATGGCTTTTCTGTCGATTTCTTGATAAACATTGACCATACTCAAAATTTCTATAATCATGCATATTTATACTTCCTTAGTTCCATTTTAGTGAACTTTTGTTTGAAATATTATTGTGTTCCAGGTAGGTGAGGCAGCATTGTCCATTTTACACAGCATGGTATCTGCACACTCAGATATAGATGATGCAGGAGAGATTGTGACCCCAACACCCAGAGTTAAACGAATTTTGTCAAGTCTACGATGTCTTCCCCATATAGCACAGGTGCTTTATTCAATTAATTAATGACCCTATTGTTGTCTAGGTGGATATTATATTTTATAAAGATTCTTTTTGTTAACGTGGCATGTTATACTTTAGTCAACATCCATAAGAGTAAATATCAGCATTAATATATAGTTATTACTCCAACGCAGGCTATGCTGTCTGGGGAACCAGCTATCGTGGAGGTTTCTGCTGCTTTGATAAAAGCCGTTGTTACTAGAAATCCCAAGGCGATGATAAGACTATACAGTACTGGTGTATTTTACTTTGCTCTGGCATACCCTGGATCTAATCTCCATACAATTGCTCAATTGTTTTCCACGACCCATGTTCACCAAGCTTTTCATGGCGGTGAAGAAGCTGCGGTTTCTTCATCATTGCCCTTGGCCAAGCGAAGTGTGCTAGGCGGGCTTCTACCCGAGTCTTTACTTTATGTTCTTGAGCGCAGTGGTCCAACTGCATTTGCCGCTGCAATGGTTTCTGATTCTGACACTCCCGAGATTATATGGACCCACAAAATGCGAGCAGACAATCTTATTCATCAGGTATTCTGAAATTACGAATACAGTTGGCAAAATGGGTTGAGTGGGCAGGCTGGTTAACTGTTAAAATGTATGATTCTTTTATATAGGTCTTAAAAGATTCACTTTGGAATGACCAAACACACTTCATGTTTGGACCTGTACCCCATAGTATTTTTGTAAATTACTAGTGTAACAAATATGAATACTTTAAGTTATTTTATTTCAACGATAATATCTTTTTTTGATAAAATGATTTTTGAGGTATAATGGATTAATAATATACTTTAGGCGACTCTCGCCGTGTTAGACTTGTTTCCTTTGTTCTTTATTTCTGATTTACACATCTAACTCGTGACTTCCGTGAGAGATAAAACATAACGTCATAATCTGAATGGACAATTCATAAGAAAATGGCTTAAAGTTCTCACTTCTACTTGTGACACATGCCTAGTTCCACATCAAAAGTTTCAGATTTTAGAATCTTCCATTCTTATGTGATTAGCATGCAAAATGATATGATGAAGTGGGCATTAACTTGCTACTTGTCAGTCAAAACATTTTAGATATTTATGCAAGTTTTATTATCCAGGTTTTGCAGCATCTTGGTGATTTCCCTCAGAAATTATCCCAGCACTGCCATTGCTTATATGATTATGCTCCTATGCCACCAGTTACATATCCTGAACTTCGAGATGAGATGTGGTGCCACCGCTACTACCTTCGCAACTTATGTGACGAGATACAGTTTCCTAATTGGCCAATCGTTGAACATGTCGAGTTCTTACAATCCCTGCTTGTAATGTGGCGTGAGGAGTTGACCAGGAAACCTATGGATCTTTCTGAAGAAGAAGCTTGTAAAATATTACAGATTTCTTTAAGTGAGGTCACAAGAGATGACGCTGATAGTAATTACTCTAATGGGGATACGGGAGATACTTCTAGCCTATCAAAACGAATAGAGAACATTGATGAAGAAAAACTGAAGAGACAGTACAGAAAGCTTGCAATGAAATATCACCCCGACAAAAATCCTCAGGGGAGAGAAAAATTTGTTGCAGTGCAGAAAGCATATGAGCGTCTACAGGTAAGATACTTGTTTCTGCTTCAAAGTTTCTGCGAACCATATGTTTAAACGGTTTAATTTGAAACTTGGGATTTTTACTGTGAGATGGTTAAATGCCAAGCTAACTTCTTTAAGTATCATATTCTGATTTGACTGCCTTCATATTTGTTGAGGGTTTCTTTCCTGGAAATTTGACTAACGAAATTTTGGTGTAATGATTCGGCATAGGCCACAATGCAAGGTTTGCAAGGCCCACAACCTTGGAGGTTGCTGCTTTTGCTAAAGGGACAGTGTATATTATACAGACGGTATGGAGATGTCTTAGAGCCATTCAAATATGCTGGATATCCAATGCTGTTGAATGCTGTGACAGTGGATAATGATGATACCAATTTCTTATCCTCGGAACGCGCACCTTTACTTGTTGCAGCCTCAGAACTCACATGGTTGACGTAAGTGCCATTAATGCATTACATATCATTTGTTATATCTTATGTTTATTGTATGAACCTGTTTTGGTTGTAGGTGTGTATCTTCTTCATTGAATGGGGAAGAGCTTGTTAGGGATGGTGGCATACAGCTTCTTGCAACTCTTCTCTCACGATGCATGTGTGTCGTTCAACCAACCACTCATGGAAATGAACCATCCACCATTATTGTCACCAATGTGATGCGTACATTTTCTAGCCTGAGCCAGTTCGAGAGTGCCAGAGACGAAGTGCTTGAGTTATCTGGGTTAGTTGAGGATATTGTGCACTGTACCGAACTAGAGCTCGCACCAGCAGCTGTGGATGCAGCTCTACAGACTATTGCTCATCTTTGTGTGTCTTCTGAGCTGCAAAATGCCTTGTTGAAGGCTGGGGTGTTGTGGTTAGTCTCTTATTCTCCATTTTATGCCGTGTACATTTTATGTTCTTGATTTCTGGGTTAATATTGTCTTTTTCTTTTTAGGTATTTGTTGCCGTTGTTGCTTGAGTATGACTCAACAGTTGAAGAACCTGATAGCACAGAGGCACATGGTATTGGTGTTGGTGTCAGTGTGCAAACTGCTAAAAATTTGCATGCAGTACGAGCTGCGCATGCCTTGTCAAGGATTAGTGGTATGGCCGCTGATAGTCCAACACCCTATAACCAGGATGCAGCCGATGCTCTTAAAGCTCTATTAACTCCTAAACTTGCCAGCATGCTGAAAGACGAGCAACCAAGGGACCTTTTAATAAAACTAAACTCGAACTTGGAGTTGCCAGAGGTAAAATCAGTTCGTTTTCGATATATATGCATATGATATCTGTTTTATTGGCAATGAGTGATATTTCAATTTTACCAAACTTGTAAAACTTCATTTGTTATTAATGGTGTGATATGGTGACAGATTATCTGGAACTCTTCAACCCGAGCAGAGCTACTGAAGTTTGTAGACCAGAAACGTGCAGCCTTAGCACCTGATGGTTCTCATAGCTTGAATGATTCACAAGTTTTCTTATATGAAGCTCTATCAAAAGAGATCCTCATTGGCAATGTGTATTTGAGGGTCTATAATGACCAGCCTGACTTTGAGATCAGTGAACCAGAATCCTTTTGTGTTGCCCTTGTCGAATTTATATCAAGCATTGTACGCAATCAATCTGTTACTCAGCCTGATACGCAGATAAGTGGCTCAAACCATGAGACATTGGAGCTTACAAAGGATGGCAAATTGTACAGTGAAGAGAAAACCGCAGATGATCCTGCAGCATTATCTGATGGGAACTTAACAGATAAGGAGGATTTGAGCTTAGTTAGCAACCTTCAACTTGGGCTGACTTCACTGCAGGTATCATGATTTATTTTGTACTATCCCACTTATTTAGGTGGTGTTGATTTGTTATTTGGTACTGATTATCTGGTTATATCGACTTGAAGTGGCACCAATTAATTTTTAGTGTTTGGATATTTAGATTGTGCTTTTGAGTATCTGGTTATTGAGAGTCCAAATAACCACCCCTCTCCCCTGCTGCTAAAAAACTGATTATTTGAGGTTAAAATAGGTTTACTTGATTACCCTTTTTGTTAAGCCAATCCATGTTACAAAACATCTTTGCCTTTTATTCATTAAAATGTTATATCTGATCATTTCATCTTTTTTGAGTTATCAGAATTTGCCAAAAACTCGGACAACTTACTATCCGATCATCACAACTCCATGTCGCAGAAGCACACTCAAAAACTATTTTCTACAAACCATGTATTGCATTATATTATTCACAATTATACAACTTTCAAATGGCACATCCAAACATCCCCTTGCAACAGAATTTTTGTTTGATGTTGGAATAAGGAGGTGGCTTATTACGTTTTTTTTTGTTTGCAGAATTTGCTAACAAGCGACCCTAATTTGGCATCTGTATTTTCTTCAAAAGACAACTTGTTACCTCTTTTCGAATGCTTTTCTGTTCCCGTGTCATCTGGAAGCAACATTCCTCAACTATGTTTGAGTGTGCTCTCACGTTTAACCACACACGCTCCTTGCTTGGAGGCTATGGTAGCGGATGGGTCAAGTGTTCTTCTTTTACTACAGATGCTTCACTCTGCCCCCAGTTGTCGTGAAGGTGTTCTCCATGTTCTGTATGCCTTAGCAAGCACACCGGAACTTGCATGGGCAGCCGCCAAGCATGGTGGAGTCGTATACATTCTTGAACTTCTTCTGCCATTACGTGGTGAGTTTTATTTTTATGTATTCTCTTTAGACTTTGTTCGATTTTTAACTAATTTTTTCTGACCTGTTTGAGAGAAAACATAAACGCAAATCAACCTTTCATATGCATTTGTTGGTCGAAACTTTGACCTCCATTTCTCATTGACTTTAGTTTTAACTATGATTTTTTATTGAACATATGTATTCCTTGTGCAGAAGAAGTTCCACTACCTCAAAGAGCAGCTGCTGCCTCCTTGTTGGGGAAGCTTGTTTCGCAACCAATGCATGGGCCTAGGGTGGCAATTACCTTGGCAAGATTTCTGCCAGATGGGTTGGTATCTATTATAAGGGATGGTCCTGGTGAGGCAGTTGTAAGTGCTCTTGAACAAACAACAGAAACTCCAGAACTTGTATGGACACCAGCAATGGCTACTTCGTTGTCTGCGCAAGTCGCTACAATGGCGTCAGATGTTTACCAGGAGCAAATGAAAGGTCGTGTTTTTGATTGGGATGTGCCGGAACAGGCATCCAGCCAACAAGAAATGAGAGACGAGCCTCAGGTATTTATTGCCATAACTTATAGGTGTCAATGTCAGTTCTTATAATGTTGTATCTCTAACGGGTAAAATGCAAAGTAGCTAATGAGCACCGAGTCAAAGTTGAACTCTTACTTTTATGCACAAAACTCCTAAATCATTTTATTTTGAACTAGCATATTATTGAAATAGTATAACTTGTCCTATTTGACTATATTTTTGTACAATGGACAAGGCCTGTTTCAACCCATCCTAAAAGACCGCATAACTCGATCCCCCTCCCACCCACCAAAAAAACACACCTTCTGCTAAGTCCATTTTTAAAAGCAATTGTATCTGCTAATGGTGATTCAAATGCGCGTCAACAGGTTGGAGGTATCTACGTGAGGCTATTCTTAAAGGATCCAAAATTTCCGCTCAGAAATCCAAAGAGATTTTTAGAAGGGTTGCTAGACCAGTATCTTTCATCAATTGCTGCCACCCATCACAACACTCAAGGATCTGATCCCGAGCTTCCACTGCTATTATCTGCTGCATTGGTATCTTTGTTGCGAGTACACCCTGCATTGGCGGATCATGTTGGATATCTAGGTTATGTGCCCAAATTATTGTCTGCAGTAGCCTTTGAAGCAAGACGGGAAACGATGTCCTCAGAAGAATTGCCAATACAAGATGCACCACTAGAAGGTGAAGATAATCCGTCACTGGCATCACAAACTCCTCAAGAGAAGGTGCGTCTTAGCTGCTTACGAGTTCTACATCAACTTGCAGCTAGCACAACATGTGCAGAAGCGATGGCGGCAACTAGTGTTGGGACAACCCAGGTACATGCTTATTTTTTTTTACTTATTTTCCCTCGTCTCTACATGGAATTGCAGTGAGTATTTTCTCTAAACGGACCTGCATATGATAAATCTTAATGCTTAATTTAATTTTCCAAGCATCTTTTTTTTTCTTTCTAATTTGTGTGTGGCTGTTGCAAATAGCGGTGGCAAAATCGAGGAGTTGGGTGTTTGGGTCAAAATAGGCACTTTCTTGGTATGAGCTGGGCTGGGTTCACCAATCACTTTTTATCCTAAAGTTTTTTAATAATAATTTAGTATTGTCAGAAATTAATAGTCTAGTTTTCCAGTAGAAAGATTTATGAGGCTCATTATAATTAAATATAAACTTTTGCGAGCTTCTGACCCTTTTAAAGCTTTTTTTACCCATTTGACCAGTAAGGGATGTAAATTATCTCAAGTTGACTCGTTCAAATAAGCGGATGGGTTAAATATGCCACCTCTAGCTGCAAGTTTCTATTATTATTTTTTTCGGGGTAGGGTTGCTTTCCTGTTACCATTTGCAGAGTAGAAATATTCACTTCTATTATGATATTTTCCGATTAGCATCTGTCCTGACTTAAGCTTTCCTATTTTTGGTCCAGGTGGTTCCACTATTAATGAAAGCTATTGGATGGCAAGGAGGAAGCATACTAGCACTTGAGACGCTAAAACGCGTGGTGGTTGCTGGAAATAGAGCAAGGGATGCACTTGTAGCTCAAGGTCTTAGGTGAGTACGCTAGCTATACACATCCAAATGCATAAAAATGTGTTCATTTATCAGGAAAAAGAAACTACTAGTAGTATCCAACCATAAAAAATAAAACGTAGGTCATAAATAATATTAGAGAAGTAGGGTGAAATCATTTATCTGATAGTATGATACTTTGATCGGAGTTTCTAATTTTATAAGTGTAACAATGGTATGGTGTAGGGTTGGGCTCATTGAAGTGTTGCTTGGGCTTCTTGATTGGAGAGCAGGTGGGAGAAATGGACTTTGCTCTCAAATGAAGTGGAATGAATCTGAAGCATCCATTGGTCGAGTGCTTGCAATTGAGGTTAGTTCATTTCAGTTACTTCACTAAATAGAGTGGGTTTGCGGCCAAGAGATTATTTCTTTCAATTTCTAAAAGATAAGAATATTAAGGAGCTGTATATTCCAAGCTTACTGTCTAATATTTGCATTCATTCTCTTTTTGCTTCCATTATTCTACTGCTTTGGCATTGAACCTGTTAAAACCAATCCATCCACTAATCTGTCATGGCCAATCATCTGTTGTCTTGCTTTTCTGATTTTGTCCTGTTTGTGATGATCTAGGTTTTGCATGCATTGGCAACGGAAGGAGCACATTGTACTAAAGTTCGTGACATACTAGATTCCTCAGAAGTAAGTCACCATCTTGATTCCTCATACTTGTGCATTTTACTTTCTGTTGATGTTGTGAGATTATGAGGTATGGCAATTTCAACCTTAGGAAGCGGTCAATATGCGCAGTATATAACTGATTACGCATCAAATTGATAAACCTTAAAAAAAAGAAGCTGAAAGTGAACTATTCAAATGGGTAAAACGGGTCAAAAGTCCCCTGATCTAGTCACCTGATGTGTTTTAAAAATGAGCCACAATAAGTTCTCTGTTGTGACTCTAAACCGCCTGACCAACACACGTTCTGCCACATCTACATTTATACAATATTATTTTTTTAATTTTTGTATATGGTTCGTGCAAGAAAAATTATAAGATTGTATGATGATGAAAAGATTAACCATTCTTTTCTTAAATAGGGTCGATGTTATGTACTTATGCATTGTGTAAAATGAAACATCCTTGTGGCAGGTATGGGCAGCTTATAAAGACCAGAAGCATGATCTTTTCCTCCCTTCAAACGCTCAAATAGCAGGTGCTGGTATCGCTGGATTAATCGAGAACTCTTCCTCATCCAGGCTTACTTATTCTTTAACTGCTCCTCCACCGCACCCTAACTCAGCAAAACCTCCTGCTGCTATCACAACTGATGTAAATGGATCGTAATCGAGGTATTCAACTACACAACAAAGTATAATCTTCAGAGCAAGTAAACCTCTATGTTGATTAGCAGCTTGAAAAGTCTCATGATATAGAGATAATACGGATGTTTTTGGCCCAGCATCAAGAACAAATAACAGGCCATATTGATTTTCTTTTTGTATAGCACACTGTACAGTTTACCTCTCTTGAGTGTGGAAGATGGATCTTTCTTTGAGAATGGCTTATGTAAAGAACCTTTAGACGATGCGCAATATTTTTTTGCGTTGATAGTTGAGTTGATTTTGACTTTGGTGTATTTTACTTGTTAAGCTTTTGTTGCCTCAATCTTTCTTTTGCGCGTCTATTGCTTAGTATTTGACTGTACTTCGTATATAATGTACTACTAATTACATGTAGCTTGTTTACTCAGCTGTGTATTCTCTCTAACGAGTATGTGTGACAAAATCAAAAGGATGCATACAAGCGGAAAGTGTTCAAATAGGTCTATAATGAGTCGAAGCTCACCAAATAGGTCTATAATTCAGTAAAAAAAAATCATTTTATTTGTCAATTATACAACTAGTGTTGATGCTTGTACGTGTTAATGCTTGTACACGCATGAGGCTTAGACATTATGTTTTTTAAATATATGTATAACTAGATTATAGACCAGCGGGTGACAATAAAAAAATTGTATTGTAAAAGAAACAAAGTCAAAAAAATCATAAAAAAATACATTTTATGAATGATACAAAAAAAAACACGTAAAAAGTTACAAAGGTTCATCGGTGCTTCTTTTGCTCACAGATGTAACTCACAAAATATAAAGTGTAACTTCAGTTGTAGTAAAAAAATTGTTATACATTCAAAACTTAAAGTTAAAACTTTGAGATTTTATTGCATTTTCTAACTAATCACTAAGACTTGCATACATTCAAATCTTGGGACCTCAGAATCAACAATTGAGATGCCGCTATCACTACATGATAAATGCACAGGTTGTATCGTATATATGCACTACAATTTTGTATAACATAGAAAAGAAATTATGCCTTCCAACTTTGCACTCGAAGTTTTTAAATTGTTTCAGTTGCTTTATACTTTTTTAGAAATAGAAATGAGCATTAAAACTGTTTCGAGGTAGACCTAACACATTCTGACCCATTACAAACACGCCTCTTTTGCACGCATTAAGGATGAACATTGTCCGCGTATATACCGGACGGGCCCCATATCCGAACGGGTCGTACGGGTCCGGACGGGCGCACTACATCAACCCGAAAGAAGACAAAACGTTAGACTCGATAAAGAGGGACACATCTTCAAACCGTTGGACAATAACAAGCACTTGTGCAACATCGCTATCCCGGGAATTAAGGGGCGATGTCCCCAAGGATTACCGACACCCAGGGCAAAGGCTAGGCATAGGTCGTCTCGTTCATTCCCAATGTGTCAAGAACAATATTTCCAAACAGTACTTCAAGTAGTATAAATGCCCCAACATTTACTGCTTGAAGGGTAAGGTTTTTCAACCACACACATATTTACTACTCATAGCCCCTTCGGCTCTTACAAAAGTACTTACTTTTACGCCCGAGCTTGGTCCTGGGTCTACACCCGGGGCGAGCTAACGGGTTTTCTGTCTTACTTTCAGATATTTAGGTGGATTACTCGTCTAGAAGCGTGGGAACTCTCCTATTTCCTCTAGAACGGTAAATTACTTAAACATTAAGAATAATTTACCACTCGCATTACCACTTGAATCCCAACTTGCATAACATGTTTATCCAAACCAAACCTATGCTCATCAGATTGATTAAGAAAGCTTAGATATTTATTTTGTTATAGGTCTGTTATATTAATTCTAATAGTAATCTTCATTGTGCCCATGATTATTAACATATACAAGGAATATATATTACATTTATTTTTAAGCTTTTATCTTCCTTTTTTAAACTTGATGGCGAATGCGACCATATAACCATGATTATTTATGAAAGATATTTTGATTACCAGAGTACTTAAATCTTTAACTATTCATTTTCACTTGCAAGTGGGTTGTCTTTTTACAATTATTCAACAAAAAGTTTGTATTAATCAGAATATTAAAACAACAAATGTCACCATCTCTATTGTCGCAGTTGCCTACATAAAATATAGGAACAACAAAAAATATAACAAGGCCCTTGAGCCAATATTCTAAATTATAGCACCCCACTTTCACCAACTCCATAATGTGATAAAACCAATCGATTTAATACCCCATTAGTATCTTTTTGATACCATAGTAAGTTGGAAATTAGGAAACATTTTAAAGCATAATGTGTTTTGGAGCAATAGGCTTCTGTTATACAAAATGTGGTGGTTATTTTAGTTTTATCTTTATAACTTAAAACTTAAAACTAAACCTAAAAATATGTCCATTTAATCACTTAGGTTATAAAACGCGTATTAACTCACGCATAACCCAATAAAACACAAATAAAAAAACAAACAAATAACCAAAAAAAAAATGTTTGTCGCTTGGCTGATGCTGACGGCGCGGGGGCTATAACGCCGAGGGAGTGTCGGTCGTCGCCATAGGGTCGCGTCATAAGGCTACCACGCGCCCTTTATCGAATTTTCTGGTTTCGTCCATTTCAAGTATTTGAACCATGCATACAATTTTATTAATATTCCAATGCTTATCTTAAACATAGCATGATCTACTTGCATACTTCGTGACACTTAACATGTTACTAGCTGCGCTAGGTACCATGTTTTGTTGTCACTTTGTCCCCTAGCAGAAGGTATTGGTAATTCAAATGTGTTTGTAGGATTGCAGTTAATATAAGTCAGGTTTTAGTTAGTTATTCAAGTTTAAACTTGATGCGAGCTTGATCGGCTCTAAATTGATCGAACTTTACTTCAAATAGACAAACGAGGTCAAACATGTTAAACAAGTCGAGTTTGATTCTATGATACCTCAAACCAAAATTCTGATTAAGCTTTATGTTTGTGTCATCTGTAGCTAAGCAAAAATATGTTTGCTTTAAATACGATCTCGTATATATTTTGATAGACATTTCATATTTGGTCTTTTTATATGAGTTTCTGAGTCGACAAAATACGTTGAGTTATGAAATCAAATATATACTAAACGTAGTTAAGTCGAACTCATCTAGACTAATTCAATCTCTACTACTCATAATCAATGTTTTGAAAACCGGGTTTTGAATCGACTCGGTCGAGTCACCGGGTCACCGGTTCAACCGGTTGGACCGCCGGGTCAACCCGGTTTTCCAATACTATATATATATATATATAAATAAATTATAATATATATATATATAATATATAATATATATAATAATAAATTATCTATGCACTCAATAAAGAAATTCTTCATCTTAACACCGATTTTGATAAATGCATATACAAGCGGCTTGATGCATAACACCACGTCATCCTAGACCAAAATTGAACAAAATTCCATCTAAAGTGGTAGAAAAACTTGTAAAATATTTATGTGTTATCATCAATACAAAAAGTCAAAAACTATATCAAAACAATAAATATATAGTTTGCAACTTTCGGCCCATTTGACCGATTTCCATTGAAATTGAAATACTGTTTAACCATGCGTAGTAGTAAAAACGCAAATCAACCCACTCAAAATTGCCAACCATAGTCAAATGCAATGTTTCTCAATATTAATTTTAAAAAATTTACATGTTAAAATTACATATTCAATTATAACGATTATAACAAAGGCTATATATAATATTGATCCATGTAGGAAATAAGAAATTTACTTTGTGTTTTTTTCCAATGACTAATAGTATACTATAGTTATTAGACCACTACAAAATGAGTTTCTAAGGTAAAAGGTGAGAGTACCTCTTGTCAAAATGTTATCTAGATCGTTGTGGATTCGTCACATGTATATAACACCAAGTTGTTTCAGGGTTCTATTTAAAAGATAGGAAGTATCAAGCCGTTCACAGGGCTGCACCATATCTTCTCCAAATGGATAAAATTCTTAAGTCTCATTCATTCACCATTTTCCCAATTTTGTTCTTGCAAAATTAGAAAGCAAGCTCATGCAAGTCACAAGGCTAAAAATATAGTTTCAACAACTAGATGCTTAGAACTACTCTCTCCGTCCCTAAATAAGTGTCCACTATTGACTTTCAAAGTCATTCATCTTCAACTTTGACCATAAACTATTTTGATTGTGTTGTATAATACTTGATGCAAAATATATGAATGGATTGAGTTTTCAATGTATTTTCATGGATATGATTTTTATCAAGTATTATATAACACAAACAAAATAATTTAAGGTCAAAGTTAAAGAAGAATGACTTCGAAAGTCAATAGTGGACACTTACTTAGGGACGGAGGGAGTACTTCACATGTATTTGTTTGGACCTTCCGCCATGCGAAGCTATGGAGGGAATCGTTATACCTTAGTAATCGTAGATGACTATTCTCGATTCACATGGACTAGATTTTTAGCAAATAAAACCGAAGCCTTCAAAAAATTCAAAATATTTAGCAAAATGATCCAAAACAAATTAGGATGTTCCATTGTATCAATTAGAACAGATCATGGTCGGGAATTTAATAATGAAGTACAATTCGGAAACTATTGTGATTTAAATGGGATATCTCACAATTTTTCCGCTCCTCGTACTCCACAATCTAATGGGGTAGTAGAAAGAAAAAATCGCACTCTACAAGAAATGAGTAGAACCATGTTAAATGAATAATCCATTCCTCAAAAAGTTTAGTGTAATGCGGTCGATACGTCAACCTATATAATTAATAGAGTTTCCATTAGACGTATTTTAGGAAAAACTCCATACGAGTTGTTAAGAGGTAGGAAACCAAACCTTAACTATTTTAGAGTATTCGGAAGTAAATGCTTTATTCTTAATACAAAAGATTACCTCACCAAGTTCGACCCAAAGTCGTACGAAGGTGTTTTCCTAGGATATTCACACACTTTGAGACACGATATCACCATTCAAATTTATCTCCATTTGGATATACTTAGGATTATCGTTGGAAGCTCTCTTCAAGGTAGAACGCATAGCTACAAGCTAATAAAAAATTATATAACATAAATTAAATAATGTACAAAACTTTGCAAAAAGGTCTTTTGCAATACTATTTTTTTGTGGTGGTTGGGGTTGGGAGCGAGGATTCCAACAATCCCCCATACTTGCGATGGAAATTCTGTCAAAAATCACAAACGAAAATTTTGGCGAAGTTTTATGCGGTTGGAGTCCTCATAGTATAGGGTAGGTTTGGCCCTTAGAACTTTAAGAACCTTCCCTGTGAGATGCATCTTAGCCCCAGATCTGGTAGACACGATGTCCTGAAACTCAGCCTCTGTTTACATAGTACACAATAAACACTCACACAGAAGACGACTACGCCCTGACCTTTGTTCAAGTCCTCATAGTCGTGCCCGTTATTGTCATGACCAGCCTGGTCTCTGCAAGAGCTCTTAGGAATTGTGCCCCCCATAATTCTCCTATCGAAAAAGAAGCGACCTCACTTCTTCTCACATAGGTGAATTCCATCATAAATCATTAAAAACATGATGTTTTGTGTATTAAATCTTTAATGACTATTGCTGTTGTAATTCAACATGAATCATTAAATCCATAGTTTTTAACTCTCAACAAGTCACATTTGTTATATGAATGGACTAGGATGTTACAATTTTAAGTAACACCTCATATTAACGTGACATCTCCCACATTTCTATGATTAGGTTATCCTATTGAACCTAGATCTTGGATTCGTCTATTCGAAAGGGTTTAGGTTTTCCTTATGGAGAAAACTCATTTTCATTTAAGGGCTTTAGTCACATTCCTTTAGACGACTCTCTAACTAACTCTCTGGTAAGCCTTTCATAAGTGGATCCAGCAATGTTATCCATTGACTTTACGAGTCAATCGTGATAACTCTATTGAGAGTAGTTTTTCAGCAGCACTCAACGACCTATGATAATATTTCTCGACTAGTCTACCGTTTTACATTGTGATATGAGCTCTGTCAAAATTCAGTTGACATAGCACACTTTAATAAACAATGCCGTTACCTGGTTAACGCCATCTTGGTAAGTCCTTTACGAATAAACTTAATATCCGCGCATATTCACTAATTATATCTTAAATGATAAATACAGATTTTCAACATAGATTTACTATAATCGTCTGTTGAAATACCTTTCCAAATGTCTAATACATAACTTTCCACTTACGTACGTACATCCCTCTAGTGATCTAGATTCGATTTAAGTAAGAATCCAAATTTGCATTATACCTATATTAGATAGCAGTCGGATATCTGCCATAATGCAATATTATAATTATCATCGTACTTGTGTAATACTATTCAAATGATCATCACTTGAATTAATGGTATACTTGATCTGGTTATAAATTCAAGTCACACACGTCATTACTCACATACGATGCCCAATATTCTTTGAGTATTTAAGATGGGCAACACCTTTACCTTTATTTTAAATAGAATTAAAAAGATGACATTGAATTCTAGCTAGGCCAGAATCTCCCACATTGAACCTCTCAAGAATGTTGTCCTTATAATGTTTTTGACTTCAAAACAAATCCATATTGGTTCACATGACCTTAGTTCCAAGAACCAATACTTTCCAACCACTATATTAAGTTCATGTCATCTTGACATCCAACAAGTCATTAGTGGATTTGTTTATCTTCTTATCACTTCTAGTGATAATTATACCATCTATGTGTAAACACAAGAGTACATATATACTATCGATCACAAATACATCCATTAATTTCAAATCCACATTCTTACATGATATGGTGAAAATTGATGTGCTTGTTTCGGAGCTTTCCTTAAGCCATATAATGACTTAACAAGCCTACAAACTTTGTTCTCTATTCCAGGAGCCATGAAACCCTCAGGTTGGTTCATGTATAGTATTTTTTTCTAAATCCCCGTTTAGAAATGTCATTTCCCACATGTCATTTGAATGGAACTTATATTTTGTCAATTTGTCTTACTGCGCAATAAGCAAGCAATCATCCTTAATTAGGAGTTATTCGCGTAGAATAAGAATCAAAGTAATATAGATCTTCTTGTTGTCTAAATCCTTTGATTGCCAATCTTGCTTTGTACTTGTCAATGGTGCCATTGGCTTTCATCTTCTTCTTGAAGATCCATTTATAGCCTAGTGGTTTACAACCCGAAAGTAAATCCACGAGCTCACAAGTATGATTTTGTAAAATAGAATCTATTTCACTTTTAATGGCTTCATTCCATTGAGCCATTCCGAGGAAGTTACCGCTTCTCGATAAGAAGTAGGTTCATTTTCTACCATAAAAGAAACAAAATCGGGTCCAACAATTTCTCAGTTCTTGCCCTTTTGCATCTTTTAGGTTCAACCTCTTCTTCCTTGGGTTGATCTTGTCTCTCATCTTGGAGATCATTATCATCCCGTTGTCTCTGATCCTGGACAACTTCGTCATCTATTCCAGGTGATCTTCTAATTTCCTTCGTTAACAAGGAAATACATTTCCGAAGAAGGAAATACTTCTTTATTCCATTATCGTGTCCTTGTGTATATCAACAAACACAAAGAAACCATAAGCACTACTGTTATGAGCATATACTAAGAATATGCAATTCACAGTTTCAGGTCAAATCTTTTGAACCTTGGGGTTCAATATGGATATCTTAGCTAGATATCCCCCCACATTTGTAAATACTTGTAAGATAGTCTTCTTCTCATCCATAGTTCATAAGAACTATCTTATTTTCTTTACAAGGGATCTTAAGAACATGGCGTTAACCATGTCTTTTAAAGCACAGTTCTTTTCTTTCAACAATTCTCTTGTTGGAGTATCAAGAGTAATAAATTTGTGTCTTATTCTATGTTTAGCGCATAAATGGAAACACATATTTAACTATGATATAACTTCGAACCACCTTGTTTTCGATAATAAGTTGATTCTCAACTTATTTATATAGAACAATCTTGTCTATATCCTTACTCTCAGGTAAGTATAAATAGCAATATTTTGTACCACCATCAACAAATATAATGAAGTACTCGCTATTCTCTACCTTAGTAGGTATCATTTCAAATCACATAAAACTATGTGAATCATATCAAGGGTTCAGTTATTTTCTGTTCAACCGACAGAAAAGACAATCTTGTCAATTTGGCTTCAACACAAGTTTTAATTTTGTAGTCCGTGTCAATACTAAAAGTAGGTATCCAATTTAGTTTAATTAGACAACATATTGAGTTAAAATTTAAAACATGTTCAAGTCAGCCATGCCATATATTTAAAGAATCAAATAAGCTGAATTCATACTTATTTTGCTAAAATAACCATTAGAAAATACATTCAGCTTAAACATTACTAAAGTCGTAACTCGTACGGACTCAAATTATGTTATTTGTTAACTCAATTTTTATTGATTCAAACACAAAATGAAAGTCAAAATTCATTAAATTCTTTTTGGCAACCAGAAGTCAAAGGTGCACGGTAGCTTTCTAGAAAAACGTACAAAGAAGCGGAGGAGCGGGTAAGCGCGAAGCGTTTTAAAAACCTTCTCCTTTCGGGGCGAAGTTCGTAGGATCAACCTTCCTTATACCTCTCTTATAGTTTGTAATCCTAAAGGTGAGCCGATTTAACAATTGACAATTGGATTTCTTTTGTTGTTTTTTAGTTTTTTTAATTTTTTTGATTATTTATAATATTTTTTTTGTATTTTTTTATGAAAATATTCACAAAAACAAGAATAACTTCCGAGGAAGGATCTTCAAAAAACAATCTTCAAACGATAACTTGAAATTCGTAACACAACCTCCCCGGCAGCGACGCTAAAAATTGATCGTTGTCAATAGTATATATATATAATATAGGCGAATCGGCAAATCACTTTTAACAACTGATAAATCAACTCACAAATAAAATATAATTCCGGAAGTATCGACTTCGAAAGTAACCCCTTCTAGTCGTTTCCCGGGTCGTTTTTGTTCCGACGAGGTGTGAATTGAACTTCGTGTTGGAATTTGTGATCGGGATTTTGAATGGATTAAGATTTTTGATTTGGATTCTAATTTCTACAAATATAAAGCAAATAACAAATAAAAACAAGCAATAATTAAAGCGAATACGAATCAAACACAAAAAAACGTTAACGGATTCTAGAAACGCAACCTAAAAACCTAAAACTTCAAATTTTAACCCTAGAAAAGCAAATTTAATTTTTAAAAGACCTAAATGATAAAAGAAAATTTTAGAAAAAAAGAATTATATTTTTTTGACTTTTATTTAATTTATTATGAATTAAAAACAGTTTTAATTAAGAAAAATGATTAAAAATATAAAACTAATACTAAAAATTTTGGAAAATTACTGGAAAATACTTTAAGTTATGGAGAATGCAAGAAAAATAAGAGGTTTGAAAAACAACTTATAAATAAGCAGTTAATAGGCCAAACAGCTTATAAAGCTTATTGGCTAAAAACCCCTTAAAACCAAATGCACCCAAAGACTTTCAGAAAAGTCCCAAGGGCGCAGATGGTAAAAGAGTGAGGGTGTTGAGGTGTTGGTATAAAAGGCTAAGGTCGCAGGTTCGAGTCCTGGACCTTGGTTTTTGTAAAACTTTTTTTAATTTCTTTTTAAAAACAGCTAATCTTTAAGCTAAAATAAGAACTTTTTGTGAAGACACTTTTTATGAAAAGCACTGATAAGCTAGAAATAAGCTAATAAAAGAGTGACAGAATACTAAATTTTTTTTGAAACTTTTAATTCTAAATTCAAATTTGCACATAAGCTTCTAAAAGCTTATCCCAAGGTCAAATAAGCTTATAAAACCTTTGACCTAACCTGATAAGCAAGTCCAACAAGAATTAAGCAAATCTAATAAGCAATAAGCTCAAGCTTTTTGACTAAATTTGAGAACAAAACAGCCTAAGGGGGACTTTTTAAGCTAAATTTAAGCTGGATAACTAATAAGCTATTGTCTAAAAGCTTAAAACAGATCAAGCTACCACTATAAGCTACTAGAATAAGCAAACATTAAGCACTAGGGAATACTGATAAGCTAGAAAAAGACTTTTTTAAAATGGCTGTTCAGGCTAACTTCTATGTTTTTGGTTTTTTAAAGATTTTGAAAGAAAAATGAGCAAACTGCAGCCCTATTTAAAAGCTAGTAAAAGTTCACTAAATATCAAAATAAGCTTAAACAGATTAAGCTTGATACCCTACTAGCTTATACCAAGAAAATTAGAACCTAAAACAACTTATGGCTTATCTCAATCTCACCTTGAAAAGTGGTGTTTAAACTCTTAAATTTAAAACCTTAAGTATGACAGAAATGAGCTTAAAGGTTCAAATGACAATTGCAAACTTATGAGCCCTATTCTGATGCAAATAAAGATCAAACACAAGCAAAAACTACTACTAAAATACAGCTTATAAGGAGCTTAGCATATAAGCTTATAGTAAAGGCTACAAAACCACATATTATAAGAACTTATAAGATAAACCTTAAAACTAGGAATTAGTCTTTAAAAACTTATATGAACTGATTT
The DNA here is from genome assembly GCA_026074375.1 of Tanacetum coccineum. Taxonomy (NCBI): domain Eukaryota; kingdom Viridiplantae; phylum Streptophyta; class Magnoliopsida; order Asterales; family Asteraceae; genus Tanacetum; species Tanacetum coccineum. The sequence continues at coordinate 57,637 of BQNB010004790.1, read as the reverse complement.
AAAAACCTAGTTTAAGCTAATCAAAAGTGGCTAAAGGGTCAAAAGGCTAACTAGCAGTACTAACATAGGTTAGTACTGCTTGTGCCAAACACCCCTTTAAAACTTAGATTCACCATTTTAAACTTGATTAAGACTTTTTAAGCAAAAATTTCTTGAAAACAGATGTTTAACTAACTTTACTAATTATTATTAAGCAAAATTTAACCACTGACAAGCACTCAATAATAAGCATACACAATAAGCTACTTTTGGCTTTTTTGGACAAATTTAATAAAAACACAATTAAATGACTTTTAAACTATAACATAAGCATTAAAAACATTCATTAAGAAAAGATTAGCAGTAATAACAAGACAGAAATAAGCACTAGAATAAGCAGAACAGTAAATAAGCTATAAAATGGAAAATGAGTACTTACAAAGCCCTTTGCTTAAACAAGGGCATAAAGGCTCTTTAGAGCTTTGTCTACAAGCTCTAGCTGATTTTCTTAAGCTTGTAAACCCAATAAGCCCATCCCTTTTTGGCTTATCATCCAGAAGCTTAATAATTCAATGAACAGTAATGAAAAGAAACTTTACTTTTATTAAATAACTTAAGAAGTAAAATGCTATGAAAATTAAAAATGCTTATATAAACAAGCTTTAAAACAGAAGAATTTGACATAAAACAATAAGGAGAAAAAAGCTGGAAAAAAGAAGGAATGTAAAAGATTGCCATTCTTCTTGAAGATCACCCGGTTATATTATAAGGGAGTCGTGTTTGCAATCCGTGAGGTAAGATAAACAACTAACCATCTTCAATCCTTATAAAATTACCTTTAGGAAATCTTCAATCACCATAAAACTTATTTTCAATACTTATGACTTTCCAATAATACATTACGCGTCATTTACCTTTGGTCCCCATAAAAACCATGAGAGTGCCACTGCACTGAGGGGTGGTGAGATGTTGGAAATTGAGGTGTTTCAAGCACCATGGAAGGGGAGGGTAGGTTTGGCTTGGTTTGGGCCATCCTGCCTTTTTCAGGGAGTTTTAATTATAATGCAAAAATGGAGTTAACGGTGTTAGGTTTAAACAGGTGTAGGGACTAACGGTGAAAATGTGTAGGGACTGACGGAGTATAGTCCTTAGGGACTAAACGGTGGTAAATGTGTATGCTGGACCTTCAGGTGTAAGGTGTGTTATTTTTTTAACGGTACTAGTATGGTTAAGTGGTTATTGGCGGGGGCTTTATTGTTGATAATTGGGCATGTTGGTTTGTTTAAGGGTAATATGGGATTTTTAATAGATTAAGGTTTTTTTGTATAAATGTCATAAAGGGCTGACTTTGCCCGTTGACGTTGGGATCGGGTATAGCCCATAACGATACATAACGCCATTGGCTTCGGTTTTTCATCACTTGTTCAATGCACGAGCCTCGGTTTATGTGTCCAGGTTTTGTCCCCCTTTTTTATTTTTGTCTTTTTATAGAGTGAATATCCTTTACCTGCACAGTAAATGAAACAAAAACAAGCATATATTTGGCATGTTTAAGTCCCGTTTTTGGGGCATTTAAACTCGTTTTTATTGAGAAAAAGGTATGTGTATTTAAGCACATACCAATCCATTGCAAAGGGAGGTTTGACTTAAAAAATTGTGAAAGTTTTGAAAACTATAGAAAAATAGTGTATATTTATTAAACAAAAACCTATTAACAAACTCAACTACGCTGCAAACCATTTGATTCGATACGTCTATATACTTCTATACAACCCACAACTTGTAAAATGGTAAAACGAAAGAGACGATAATCATAATCAATTGGAAAGTATCTTCATTTTTGAAGTTAACTTGGTCTGCAAGTTTAGTGTACCTCGAATGTTTCATGATTGTTGTTGATTGGAGTCATCTATAGATGAAGCATCATTACTCGCCCCAATTTTAAATTTGCAAAATGGACAAGATGCGTTGATCTTGAACCATTTATCTACACATTCGATATGAAAGAAATGTGAGCAAAGAAGCTCTCTCAGCAAATCATTATCTGCATATTTTGCCAGGCACATGCAACAAACCTGCACCAAATTTCAAGTATCTATTTGTTAAATTGGAGACATGATTGGTAGGGTTTATATTATGCTCATTTTCTCGCCCTTCTTGAAACACAAAAAGCCAGTTTTATATTATGCTTTAAATTTAAATTCCAAATAATTATAATAACATCTGAGTCTTATCAACATATTAAGCAGGCAAGCAGTCACCAATGTTTTATAAACAGTGGACAAAAAGAAGTGTACAGTAATAAGTGCAAACTTACAACATCTTCCTGAAATGCCCCTTAAACGACACTAGAATTTTTTTTGAAAAATTACTCGAAAATGGACTTTACAAACAAACTACATAAAGATTTAAACATACATTAAAACAAACAACACATACAGGCTCATTTATATTTATAAGAGCCACTCTTGATAACCCAAAAGTAAAAACTCAAAGCATAAAAGAGATATAAACATTCTGTAAACTGTTATCAATACGTCGTATTCATTACTTGAATACGCCGTATTGGACCAAAGTACGTATAAGTTCAGAAGATGAATACACCGTATTCATTAATTGAATACGCCGAACTGGACTCCGACTTTGATACACCGTATCAAATGCCCCGTATCTAGTTTGGAAGCTAAATACGCTGTATTCATTAATTGAATACGCCATATTGGAACCCAGATACAGAACCTCTGCAGAACCTGTAGGATTCTGTAGAAAATCCCCAAAATCAAAACCCAACCTTCTATAACAGATCTAAAATGTCCTTAAATCTACAATTCTAATAAATATACTTTAACTATAAAGTCTGCCAAACATAAACCATTTTATAAATAAGTTAACGGGTCACGCCACGCATAACCCAAACATCACTTAACAAGTTTACTACTACCCATTCACATCCATTATATCATAACACTTAACCCATTTCAATACTAAACCAAAATGCATGAACTTCAATAGTTTGACTTCAAAATGTAAAAGACCCAAGATGAACATAAATATACCAAAACAAGAAATCGACACTTCGGGGCTTCAACTTTGATGAACCTTGATCCAAAAAGGCCTTTTACTTACCAAGTCCAAACTACTATCTTCACTTCGCCAACTAGCTTTTCTCCTTACCTTTTTCCACCCCACTCGGACCTACAAAACATTCATAAACTAAACCGTAAGCAAAACGCTTAGTAAGTATATGACCTAGACTACATTATCAATTATAACTAGTAATTAACTAGCTATAACATACAAGGAGTACATTCAACACAATAAAACATACCTTTCATAAGCATATAATTATGCTAACATTAAACATTACTAGCATTGGATCAAAACTACATTACATTCATAAACTCCTTGAACTTTACATCAAAATATATCATAATTTAATAAAATTGGCATTATGATAACATTAGCTAGTCTAGTCAATATACTTACCTTAATTATGCCTCTAATCTCATACTTGAAATCAAAGCTTGATCCTCTTTAGCTTCCTATTTGGTAATTTCAATCCTAATAACAACTAATTAGGGTTTAGGATTATAAATAAATAACCTTTAACCCTTTTTACCCAAATTCCAAAACATAAACCCTAATTTAGATCAATTAATTACTTTCTTGATATAATGATAACAATTAAGAGCTCTTATAAACTTGTTAATCCTTTCCTCTTGGTTAATTTGCTAGTTGATTAAAATCTTGCTTTCCCCTCTTTTCTCTTGGTTGATGTCGACACAGGAATACACACACACACTCTTGCCAATTCTAGAATTTGCCTGATATTTCCTATCTTACATTATTTAGTTAATGAGGTTTGCCTTATTGGCAGAATTGGCCTTGTGGAAAACTAGAAGGGGGTTAAATAGTTTTCTGGTTTTAAGATGTATTTTTCACAATTTTGTTATGATCTTATGTGAAGTTTGCACAATATTGATGTTTGATGTACGGTAAATAAAACAAGCAAGAGTAAGAGTTAGAAAGATTTAACCAAGACACAAGTATTTATAGTGGTTTGGCTACAAGGACACCTTCCTTGCCCTACTCTACTCCCCGAGTCACCTACTTAAGAGTTTGTAAACACTAGTCACCAATCTCCTTTAACCGCTAGAGAATCCTCACAACGTTGCTAACACCCTTTAACTGTACAAAGCTAAATACCAGATTCTTCACACGGTAGAATCGACCCAAACAACACTACACTTGATCTACAGTGATGATGAATACAACTACAACTAATAAATGATGTACAAGATTCAGCAATGTTAACTTGAAGATGCTACGGAGATGCAAAAGAAGATTCTTGGAACTTGATCGTCTCAAAGGGGTGTTTGGTAATTTCTTCTTTGAAGAGAATTACCTACAAAATGCTAAATAAAACTATGCAAGAATAGAGAGAATGATCGGTAGATTAGAGGATTTCAAGTTAGAAAGAGGTGAGTGAAACATGAGAAATGACTTGGTATTTATAGCCAAAAACCTGTACTGTAGGCCGGTTTCGTCGGTTCTATTACAGAACACAACCGGCCAATATAATACAATAGACTGGCGCACAGTAACAAAATCCAAATTTTGATTTGCAAAATCTTGAGAGATCATGTGTAATCTTGTAAAATTGCCCAAAGATATGATGCAAATGATGAAATAATGGTTTCATAATTTACTTGTAATTCAAAGTAATGCTAAAAATAGAAAAGTAATGTTCATGTGTTAGTTTACTCTATGTGTTTAACTCTTTAATAGATTTTACTAATTCATAGATCAACAAAACATGAAAAGATCTCAAATAAAATAAATCGTTTTTAAAATGGTATTATTGTATTAAAGAATCTCTCTCTATTTGTTGATAGACAAACAACACTAAAATCTTAATGAGAAGTCAAATAGTTAAGATGAATTTGTTTTGGATAAGTATTAGAATTCCATTTTTAAACCTTCCCTTTTCCCTTATGTTTGTTTTGTGTTGTGTAGAAAAATTAGGCGATGGCGTAGTTACGGTCGACGGAGGACACGGATCTTGCGGTTGGCGATGGGTGAGGGTGATGAGGGTGTGGATTGGAGAGTATTACGGAGGAAGACATGTAACTAGATAAGCTGGCTCGGAGGGTGCTTGGCGGCGGGATGGATGGGGAGTGCACTAGTCTGGAGCGTGTGGTTTCTGTGTGAATTCATCTTCTATCTTGGTTGATCGGAGGGAGCGGAGGTGGCTAGTGATCAGCATGCAGGATCACTCGAGTCTTCAGTAGGACTTTGGCTCGTGGTCGCGTTACTTATACTTACATTCGTCATTCACAGGATTTATGGGGAGTTTCTCGCAACTGCATCCGAAGTCCTGCTCAAACGAAGTTTGCTCTACCCTAGAACGCTTATACTCATCTACTATTCACATGAGTGTTTATGTTGCGACTCTATACATACTCTCGCTGCTACATCTCCGTAAGCTACAATGACATGCTTCTAATTGAGACACATCTTCTAGTTTCTCACATGATCAAAAGGTAATTTTTTTATTTCTCTCTCTTCACACCTTGAACCCATTGTGGGTTCACTAAAACAAGAGTACAAAACACATTTTTAAAAAGAACTTTTACAAAAACATTTTTCTCTACATTTAAAAGTCATAAGGAAATTACCTATTTCAAAATAAAAAACTATAAATCACTGTGAATTCAATAACTGACTGCAGTCAAGCAACCCAAAGCGCGTCGCGCGCGCGACACAAGAAAATTCCACGAAACATCCTGCGCCCTCTAGAAACGACAAAATTTAGGGAGCGTGCCTACTAAGGGCGGATTCCCCCTACTGATAGCTAGCGCGAGCCGACCGACATATGAGAGACGACATATGAGATAAGGGGTCCGACCAAGCCAAAACGCTCCCAGCTTTGCCTATAAATAGTGGACTGTTTTCCACATATTTTCTTACCTTTTGCACTCATTCTTTTTTGTCTAAAATCAGTTTATACTTCACCTACAATCCTTTAATCATTTAATCTTAAGCATTTGTTTCCAAGTGATTCAAGCTTAGATCTTTAAGTGCAAGAGAAGAATACTTCTTATCATCAAGTCAAGAAGTGTTATAGCTTAGTTGGTGCTCAACTAACGTTGTTACGAGTGTGGTGTATCTTATAATTCATTTATATCTCTTGTGATATTATGTGTATAGTTGTTAGATTGTGGTGATCATAGGAAGGTTAGTTAGATCGTGGTGATCATAGGAAGTTTAGTTAGATCGTGGTGATCGTAAAAAGTTTAGATAGATCGGGGTGATCGTGTTAGTGTCTTGGTGAAGTGATGTCGTGATAGTGCGGTTAGTATTTTAGTCCTCAAAATACAAAAGGTATGGTAGATTGGTTCTAGCTAGGATTAGAACTCGACATTTGGCTTAGTGTTGAAAATTGGTGTAAACTTAGTTGTGTACGGTTTTCTCCGCCTAAAGGGAGCTTGTTGACATAGTGAAGAAAACTCTCGAGTTGGGTACTTGGGGAGTGGAGTAGGGCGAAGAGGTGCTTCGTGACCGAACCACTATAAATCTTTGTGTCCGGTTTGCATTTCCTTTCACTCATCTCTTTACTTTTATACTCGCATTTATCTCTTTATATTTACACTTGCATTATGTAGATAATTGCGTGTCGTTTTTCTTATATAGTTTGATTATGTTCGTGTCTTGAATAAATGTGAATATTAAGCTTAGGTTTGTATTGTTATGATATGCTTTATGTATAGTTAGTGTGGAACTAATATAAACACTCTTCATATTGCATCACACTTGATTGGCAATTTTATACGAATCATTTTAAGTTTTTAAAACAGAAACGTATTCAACCCCTCTACGATTTCCACATGTTTTACTTCCATTCTCCCTATTTTGTCAAAACAAAAAGATGCAAAGGTCATGAAGAGGTATCCAATATGTGTAAATGCGGAAAGCTCCCCCTTTATGGGTGCTAAATATGCTACAAAAAAATGTTAGACATAAAAAGATGTGCTCCCCTTGCTCTAGGAGTACCTGCAAAAGAAAAATTAAAAGCCAAAGCACTAAAAGTACCTACTGTAGAACCAGTGTCGCGGTTCTGTTCCTTGAATGGAACCGGATTTGAAAGCCAATGGAACCGACTGACTTCAAAAGTTAAACATGCGGTTTCTTAAAAAACATTATTAATGTGTCTCGCGACTACTAGTTTTAAATTTATAACACGGATTACCAAATAAGCAAAGAACACACGGGCAAGTATGACCCTTTCATATGTAGCTAGCTTGGTGTGGTAAGCTGAGGTCGTTCACTAGGATTTAGATGTTTTTGGTTGTGTGGTAAGGCTGAGCTCGTGTCACAATCTAAGGATTCTCAATAGATGTTTTTAATTGCAAAAAAGACAATCTAGTATAAAACACGAAACATGGAGAAAGCGGTAAAATTTGGTCATTTAGTCCACGTCCCAAAGTACCATATAAGCAACAAGTAACACGAAGATTATAAAGATGCGAATTCAATATAACTAAAACTACTTGTTTAGAACTAGTATTCATATCAATGAAGTGTTGGAATATCGGGTAGATACTTAAGCAATAACAAACAAATCATAGTCATACAATTCCAATCAATGGGTAATATCATGAAATTGTATAAATCACGGTTTAGACTAACGAACCCTTTCGACCTATGATAATTATTATAAACCGATTCATTACAAGTGATTTGTGAGAAGTATGATTTTACCAATTTGTTCATAAGAGTTCTTTCGACCTATACTCTTGATTAAATCTCTATGAGTCAATTTAACTTGTTTATTCATGGTTGTCAATCATGAAATACCAAAACATATACGCGCGCTAATATTTGGAACAAACCATAACAAGAAATCCTTTCGACCTATAGATCCGGTTATGATTTACCAACAAAGTAATTAAACACATATCAATTTAATCAAACTCATAAGAAAAACCATAAATTAATATTGCAAAATACCAAAACACTCCATATCTATGTTTACATCATTCCAAACAAGTAAAAGAAAATTACTCCATGATTAATTCAACCAAACACAAAGTAACATCAATCATCTCAATCATAAACATTCTGAAAATATAAAAGTAAATTACCCAAGTATCATTACAATAGGTAATGGAAGAATTTAGAGCAACCCTTAAGCCTCTAATCGACTATACGCTTCGTACCAAGCCAGAAAACGATCTGTAACACCTTCTTTGATGTTCTTGAGCCTTCTTCTAGGATATGGTAGAAAGTTTAAGGTCTTTTAGGTGAGATATAATGGTGGAAATTCATCCTTAAGGGTGGAGGAGAATTTGGGATGAAGTTTAGAAAAGAGAATGATGATTTGATTATGAAAAACAAGCCATGGGGTCTCCTATTTATACTTGAAATGGTCTTGGCCACCAAGTAAGTTTCTTTGGCTTCAAGGGTCATAAAAATGCAGGAAAATGAGGCCTAGAAGGTTCTTGATCGTTCCCAAGTGATGAGGTATCAAAACAAGCATTAAAAGTCAACTAGAAAAAGTCAGCGAAGGTCCAGCTGCCTGGCTAGATGGCCTAGCCACCCGGCTCATGGTCTTCTGGTCATGAATTCTAGACCCAAGTTGTAGATCTTTCTCTTAGCTTCGCGTGGCCGCTTGAATCAAGTCCAACGGAGTTTGTATGCTCTAGTTATGGCCAAAATGGTGAAGGTGTGTCGGGAACAACAATACTTCCAATATTTCTTCGTTTAAGCTTCCCGATTGTGTGGTACTTGGTCGTGGGTCTTTATTCTTCAACTTAACTTCATTTTTACTTTATCTCAGGACTTAGGAGCTTGTATGGTTGACTCGTTTTCTCTTTGAAATGCTTCCCGAGCTTGATCTTGATGCGGGACTCTTTGTTTTTTGCTTAAATCTTCGGTTTTACTTCTTTTTTCGTTTTGTTTCCTTGTTTTCCTGTACTTGGCTACAAATAGACTTGGAAACACACTTTGGTACAATTAAGTAACAAAAAAATATATAAATAGCCAAATAACATGTACAAAAACCATGATAACGCTCCTAAGAACATACTCAATTTGAGCGTTATCAAATTCCCCCACACTTAACCTATGCTTGCCCTCAAGCAAATCTAAGAAAAAGAAAAATAAAATCCACAAGGTGCACAAAAATGATTATAAAAATGCGATGCAAATCTACCAAGTACAAGTACGAGATAAGATCCATCGTTTTAAGCTTTTGTTGAAAAACTGAGATGTTTGACAATACCCAAAGGTTTTCTTGCTTGATAAACATTTCTACGCACCTCACGAAAAAGAAATGAAATATAATTCACTGAACACTTATTTATTTAGGTAGTGGAGTATATAAGGGAAATCACACTCATAGCTCAGTCGTGACTAAATTTATTACCATAGGCTTGTACAAGAAACAAAACTCCACCGATATGACATAAGCACCAAGTGTACACATCTAAAGAGGTCTTTTATTGGGGTTGTTAGGCTTCAGGTTAATAAAGGGTATGGATAAGGCATGGGATATTTTATGAGAGGTTGTATCACACGAACATATAAGTCAAAAGTCTATGTCCCAATGTTGCTAGTCACCGAACAATCCGCAAACCCGAAAATGATTATAGTTACAAACTTTCTCTTCAATCACATATCGATCACCATTAATATATCATGTCTTAGCACATTGGCTAATCGATATCCAAATATACTTCATCTTCCTTCATCTTTATAACAAAATAGCACATTGGCTATAATTGTCATCACATATTTTTTTCACTTTTTTTTGATGACTTATTCTTTTTTTCTTTTTCAACCTCTTTTTTTTCATACATCACAACTCTCCCACACTTCGCATAAACATACACCACAAAAATACAAATAAGAAGTATGCATCCTTCATCTTTATCAGAATGGCACACACAAATGCCGAAGTCTGGCATAACTATCAATCATCAAAAATAATCCAACATACCAAGCAATTAGCAACCCACCATTTAGACTTTGGCAAGGGGTTAGGCTAAGGTTTAAAGTTAAATATTTTTTCCTTTTTTTAGTGGATGTAACAAAATGAAAAGAATGGCTCGAAGGGTGTTCTAGGGGTATCTGGCACTAAAAGTAGGTGCTAATAAAAGGGTTAATATGGGTGGTTAGCTAATCAGTGTAACTAGCTAAAAATAAATGAAAATGGAAAAGGCTATTTGGGTTAAATCCTAAGGTTGCCTCTTTGTCATGCATATACACTTATCACACGAATGTGATCTCATTGCGTTCTGGTAATGATTTACAAGCACAAGTTCTAGAATAAATAAAATCACCGGAAAACTCATAGCAAAAAGATCGAGCATAAAAAGTGTATGCTATATATGAAACGGGTTCAAATCCTCAAAATTTAGTAGAAAGGGCTATAAATGCGCTAGCAAATGTTATCGATCCCAGAATGGATTTGCAATATTAACCAGGACACATCTCGAATTTTTAAAATTACAGTATTTCACCAGTGGATTGATCTAGTTATTCTAATATATTAACCTAAAAGCGTGAAAACAACTAGATCATAAGGGCAAACAAGTCTACACAAAATTTAAATTGGCCTAAAAATCTGAAAATTTTAAAACCAGTCTCGTTTTCCCTATTTACCTCCCCTATACTTAAGTTTAGCATTGCCCTCAATGCTACAAAATGAATCACAGTATAAAATAGGGAAATAAGAGTAAGAGAAAACCAAACATCCGGGTATGAGAAGTCACAATTAAGCTCCACATGATAAAATGCTACAGAAAAGCTAGCATAAGCGTGTGAGATCAGTTGACTTTACCTCCAAGCATCCTCCTCCATCATTACCTGTTGCATTTATTCAAACAAAAACAAAAAAAACAAAACACAAGCAATAATATATTACAAGCATGTAACACCCCCACACTTAAGATTTGACAAGTTGAAAAACAACTTTCTTAGAGGGTGTACATATTTATTCAAAAACAGAAATTAAAACAAACAAACAATTAAAAATGGCTCGGGTTGCCTCCCAAGAAGCGCTTAATTTATTTCTGAGTCATTAGCTAGACTCTTCCCCAAGATTTAGGATTTTTGATGATACGTTTCAAATGGGGAATTTTAGTTGGGTGCCAGATATAGTGATATACGTCTTTGTTGTAAGGAACCACTATTTCATTCCGCTTCCACTCCTTGTTGGGTTCCTTTAGCAGTCCTACGTCATCTTTCTTAATTTCCTTCTTTGTCATCCTTCCATTTCCAACGCCATCGATTGATTTGAACTCCTCGTCACCAAATTGATTCAGTAATACATCGTCTGCAAACGTCTTCGCATTCATGTATGGGATATGCACTGTGCTATCCTTAAGTAAAGGTGTAACGGTTGGTGAGTTAAAATTGATTAGGTTCGGGTTTGGCATGGTTGGAATAGGCTTGATCGCATCCTCCTTGATAAATTTAACATCACCCTTATCATTCTTGTTTTGGATTAAGGGTATTTTGACAACTTCTTGTCTTAGTTTGATATTTGTGGTAAGAGGAAGGGATTTGGTGGGCTGGATTTTCTCAAGATACTCAAACTGCCTCTTTAGGTTCTTGATAATCGCTTGGCGGTTCCTTAATCCTTGATTGATTCTATTCTCTAATTCAACCACTTGATCTTTCATACGCTCATTCGCTTCCGTCTGCCAAGCCATCCATTCTCTCATCTCCTCCGTTGAGGTTTTGGGTAATTCAAAATATTGCGATGGACGTGGCATTCTGTTTTGTGGTCAGGATTGAGGATTGTGACTGTTTGGGTTATGGTTTGGGTACAGATTTATGGAATTTCGGTCATGATATCCTCCGTGATATCCTTGGACGTAACTGGCTTCATGAGGTTCACACATCAGCGTGTCATCACTCATGTAGATTTGTGAAGCGTAGTTGTCTCTACGACTATCTCACATCTCTTTAAGTTATTCCCTTATGATCAGGAATTTAGAATCGATTTTGGTAGCGAGAGCTTTGAACATCTCTGACAAAATGACGTGATCGGGATTGATATTGCTTCCACTGGCAGATACAACGTCTTTGGTTTGGGGCTATTTTAGGAATCATCCGAGAAATCGAGTTTGAGAAGGACCTTGTCCTCGAGGATTTTTAAAGCTTCGTTGGAAGTATTGTAGAGGAAAATTCCCCCGGTGTAGAGAATTCCTTGTGTTGGGTCGTCTAAACCACGATAGAATATTTGAATTATCGTTCCTTTGGTTAGACCATGTCCATAACAAGCGCGAAGCATTTCTTTGATTTAGAGCCAAGCTTGAACAAGAGTTTCGTGTTCGAGTTGGTGAAAGCTATGAATTTCGTTTAGGAAACATCTAAACTTTACGGGAGAAAAGTATCGGCTTATAAAAGCTTCTCTTAATTCATTCCACGAAGTAATAGTTCCTCCGTTAAGTTCATTCAACCAAGCCTTAGCTTCTCCGGATAACGAGAAAGGAAAAGTCCTCAACATAACTGCTTCCTCTTGATTTTCACCATATTGGAAAAGGTTACTAATCTTAAGAAAATTGGTAACGTGTCGGTAAGGATTAGACCGGATTTGCCCATCAAATTGATTATCCTAAATCATTTGCATGTGGGTACCCTTGATATGGAAATTATCAGAAATATAGAGTTGAACAATAGCGGAACTAGGTGTTGGAGCAACGGTCCTAGTGCTTGACCACATCAGTTGGTCATCAGGATCAATAACGGTTATGGGTGGGGAATCGGGTGGAGTTTCGAATTTATCCATTAATATTTTGATTTTGGATTTTACAGCGAAAACTTCCTCGATGAACGGTTGTTTGACATGAGGTTCGAGTGATTCAATTTTGAGGGGTACGTTTGGTGTCTTTTCGTGTTTAGTCATCTTTTTGATTTTACGTTTAAGTTTGCGGAA